>JBBPBX010036459.1:8921-31475 GCA_038048925.1 Garcialebias charrua | reverse complement strand
TTTATTTAGACAGGTTAATTTCATTGAGCCTTGGGGACTCATTTACAAGAGGGGGCCTGTCTACAAACTAAAGAATGATGACAACAGCAACAGTAGAATTTCCTTAAACAATCAACAATAGACAAACATAAGAGATAAATACAGATTTTTTTTAACAAGTTAAAACAAAGATATCAAAGTAGCAAAACAGACAGATTATTGTCTCAACGCGTGTTTTTGACCTGTAACTTATTTGTTTTGTTCCAGGACTCAGGATTTCCTCCTGTGGGAGATCTCCGAGATCCCAGACCCCGAAGACTATGGTCCAGGTATAGTGACCTGTCTCTACCAGTGCCAAAATTTAAGGTGAGTACAGCTGGTCTTTGTTATATTACTTGCTGTTTAAGAGCCAATTTAGTTAATTTAATTCAAATCCCCATCGTTTTCATCCGTGAATATCCGCAGTCTTTTGACAATAAAACATATTTTAGCAGAACAACAGTTACATTCAGTGTAACCATTTCAGATAATGTCCAACACACTATGACCCCAAATATTACTAATAAAGCTGTCTTGTATGAATTAAAGTTTAATTTTTAATAAATCTATCTCAGGTATACATCACATGTAATTTAAATGAATTACCAAATTTTGTGGGTGAAAAGAAATTCCTCAAAAAATTGAGAATGAAAAAACAAGAAACTCATAACTAATTGGTAAATAGCTAGATGGAGATAATGTTTTATATTACTTTTCAACAGCATATGAAAAGATGCAGTGAGTGAAAGACTACACAAGAAGCTTCAAAGTGTATATGACATTTTAGTGCAAATTAATCAATCAATCAAACTTTATTTATAGAGCCCTTTTCAGCAGCCAGAAGGTGCACAAAGTGCTGAACAATACAGAAATAAAAAACAAACAATTCAAAATTTAAAAAACAGCCAGTTAAAAATTAAACAATTAAGACATGCAGTCCGATGTGCTGCAGCCGTAGAGAAGCTGACATATCAAATGCAGCAGCTTGTTCTGATAATGTAAACAAAGACACAATGTAATAGTTTATTCATTAAGAAATAGCAGGGTCTGCTTTGTTACTGGAATGTGCTCATCAAGTGCAGTACTGGTACTTTTTAAAATACTTGTTTAGTTACATTAATTTATACACTTTATTATGTTGATTTTCCATAAGTTCAGTATTCTCCATAAATACATAGTCATGCAATGTTGTCGTATATGGCCAGTTGCAAACTAGTTTTTATTTATTTATTTTTATTATTATAATGCTCAAATTTACCTAATGCCTTTTCAAACATAGATTTTGTGTTATTGTATTAAAAATATTTTTTGTGAACAAATGCTGTTACTCTTGTTACAAAGGCCAATCAGAAGTGGCTCAACTTTTTTTTTTGCATTGACTACAGCTTTTGACCTGACCTTGTCATGTTTTTTCCACAGCTTGATGAATTCTATGTGGGTCCCATACCCCTCAAAGAGGTAACCTTTGCTAGACTCAATGACAACATCAAGGAGCCCTTCTTGGCAGAAATGTGTGCCAAGTTTGGAGAGGTGGAGGAAATGGAAATCCTTTTTCATCCCAAAACCAGAAAGCACTTGGGTCTAGCCAGGGTGTTATTCACCAACACCAGAGGAGCAAAGGACACAGTCAAGCAACTGCACAATACCTCTGTCATGGGTAACATAATTCACGCTCAGCTGGATATAAAGGGTAAGCTAAGACGCTACATTTGAGGCATCTTTAATCTGTAAGGTCAATAAAGCAAGATGTTATATTTGTGTCTGGAATATGTTTGACAGCAGTTTTAACAAATAGCTAACATGCAAACCTGAAATAAGCACAACCTACACCTTTAAAATTTAAATCGTTGAGAAACTTGAATACATAATGCTTGTATTATTATGCTGTAGTTTGCAGAAAAAAATATGGAGAGAAATAGTGTCATCTAGTTCAGTTGTGCTAATGGCTTTCATGTACAGTATACTGTACTCTGAAACTCATGTTCCTAGCTCCCAACTGCCTCTAAACTTAAAGTAATAAAACATTTGTCTTTTTGCTTTTTCTTCCAGGTCAACAAAGGCAGAAGTACTATGACCTGATAGTGAATGGGTCCTACACTCCTCAGACTGTGCCTCTGGGAGGAAAGGCTTTGGCAGACAAGGTTCAGTCTCAGACTCCAACACAGCCTCAGCCTGACACGGTACGACAGCTGTTTGAATATCTCAGTTAGCAGTAATTTACAGTTTAATAATTAATACATATGTGTTTGTTTGTATCTGTCACAATCCTTTTACCAGCAAAATTAACCTGGGACTAAATTAATAAAACTAACGGGTTTAATTTAGGTCTGATTAAATATATATTTAAATGTATTTATGTCAAGTTTTCCATTGAACTGATATGTCATATTTGTTAGTGTCTCATTAAAATCAATCAACAACATTTAAAAACGTTGAGTCAGGTCCTCTGGACGTTCAATAAACAAAAACAAAAAAAAAATGTAAACATTTCGCCTTTCATCCGAAAGACTTCTTCAGTCTGAGGAGTTGTATTCAGCTCAGTCTTATATAAATAGCACCTTCTCATAGTGGATCAACCAGTTTGCTGATGACAGTGGTCATTCCGTATGTTGCGGGAGTTTCAGAGAAATTGAGACGTTTATTTTCTAAACACAACGTCCCAGTGGCTTTTAAACCCCAAAATACATTACGGCAAAGACTGGTTCATCCCAAAGATCCAGTCCCCCGGCACAAACAGAGTAATATTGTGTATGCTGTTCAGTGTCAGGAGGGCTGTGATCAGTCTTATATCGGGGAAACTAAACAGCCACTGGCCAAAAGGATGGCCCAGCACAGAAGATCAACATCATCAGGTCAGGACTCTGCGGTCTACACTCATCTCCAGGCCAGCGGTCACTCTTTCAGGGATGAAGATGTTCACATCCTTGAGGGCGGCCGTGGCGTAGTGGTAATGGCAGTCGTCCCCCGATCGGAAGGTTGGCGGTTCGAATCCCGGTTCCCCACACCATGTGTCGTTGTGTCCTTGGGCAAGACACTTAACCCCGAGTTGCTCCCGGTAGGACTGGAAAGCACCTTGCATGGTAGTCTGCCGCTACCGGTGTATGAATGTGTGTAGCATTCAATGTGTGTAGCACTTTGAGATTTTCACTAATGAAAAGTGCGTTATAAATTGAATTCATTATTATTATTATTATTATTATTCCTTATAGAGAGGAACGATGGTTTGAGAGAGGAGTAAAGGAGGCCATCTTTGTGAAAAGAAACCGTCCATCATTAAACAGAGGTGGAGGCCTCCGGGTTCAACTGTCCCCCTCTTACAATGCTGTTATTGCAGTATCAAAGTCAAAGTCAACTTTATTGTCAAAACTGCAATATGTACAGGACATACACAGGATTGAAATTGCATTTCTCTCTGTCCCTCGGTGCAACAGTAAACATTTAAACACTAAAACATTTAATAAACATAAGCATAAAATGAAATAATAAAAGTGTAATACTGTACTGTCCTGAGTTTTTGCATAGTAGTTTTTGCATAGTCGAGTGACTGAGTGATTTGCATAATCACTCAGCCCCCTGTGAATAGCAAGCAGTCGTCAGAGTGCTAACAAGCCATCGTTAGGCTGATGGTCCTTGATCATGTGAACAGCTGGTTTTGGCTGTCAGCAGCAAACTGGTTGATCCACTATGAGAAGGTGCTATTTATAAGACTGAGCTGAATACAGAACCTCAGACTGAAGAAGTCTTTCGGAGGAAAGACGAAACGTTACTACTTTTTTGGTTTTGTTTTGTGTTTAGAATGTCCAGAGGACCAGACTTAACTTTTTTAGATTTTTCTACCTGGATTATTGAGCATGCATCAGGACTCAACAACATCAATTTGTTTCAGACTACAGGTAGTCCCCGATTTACGAGCGCTCTGATCTACGAGGTTCCAGACTTACGAGCTGGCGAATTTTTGGAAAAAACGCAAAAAATACTGAGTTTTCATGTGTTTTTTCACCACAGTTCGTTAGCTAAACATGTGGACACACGTTTCCGATCATTTTTATGCACTCATAAGCAGTTTTTTGATGAAAAACGAGTGTTTGTAGTCGCGCTAGCGAAACCGTTCCAATTTACGAGCGAAATTCCGGACTTACGAGAGACATGGCAACCGTTCCGAAATACGAGATTTCCGGTTTACGAGCAACTCGTTGTAACGGATCTCGCTCGTAAATCGGGGACTACCTGTAATGTGATGTGTGAAAAATGTATGCTTGCTTAAATTTTCAACACGTTATGTAAATATTCTTTCTTCATAGCAGTCGGAGATCAGGCGGAGACTTTCCAGTGAGCTTGCGGTTTTAGCAGCAGGGGTCCAGGCTCTTACATCGGGAAACGTCACACCATGTTCTGTCGACACCAGCTTCAGTGATCAGCGTATAGACACTCCCCCCTCCTCCATAGCTGGCCCCTTCACACCAACCTCCTCTGCTTCGTCTCAAGGTGGAGGAACACCTTACAGCTCCAGATCTGGGACTCCTTTCTCACAAGACTCAGGATACACCAGCAATAGGTGGGTTATACTGTACTTCAAATAAAATTTAAAAAAATCTTTAGTACCGTATATTGTTAGTGTTTTCCCTAGATTACCGTACTTGCCTTGGCAGGACACTCATCAAATTTTTTGTTGACGGGGCGGACGTATTATTGTGAGGGAAATGGAGCGCTACCTTTGTAGCTTTTTAGCTAGCTCTCCTGTATTGCACTGTGCTGGCAGTTGTCGACCCGGGTGGGAGAGACAGTTTGTATAATTGTAGGGGAAACACTTTTGTAAATTGTGTATTTTGTTTGCAAAACTTTCATCTGTTTTGATTAAATTTGATTAGAGGCTGGAATTTAATTCTGTGCTCCAGTTACTTGGCATGAAGGCTGGGTGATACAGTGATATCTGAGGCCACAAGAGAAAATACAAATAATTTAATATTAGTGTGTTTTGATCAAATAAGATCAAAATAATTGATAGAACAAAAAACGCTCACCTCACTTTGTTTAGTTATTTGCTGGTTTACTGTAAAGGTGGGGTTATCTTTTATTGACTGCTGCCATTGATAGATGCCGATTATAATAATAATAATAATAAATTCAATTTATACCGCACTTTTCATTAATAAAAAAATCTCAAAGTGCTACATTGATATTTGGTAGGATCTGATCGAATCTTTACGTTTGTTCTCAAGAGAGGTACAAGTCTCTCTTCTTATACCCCCAGTGACACTTGCATTGAATAACTCTGGATCATATCAGTTTCCTGTAAATTACCGTAGTCAGATTGATAATAGTCCAATAAATCCAACAGGCTCATTTTCTCTTGTGTTCTGAGCTGTTCCCCAGGTCTTCCCTAGCGTAAATAGGTTACACATTCTGAGACTTGTTTTTTATATACCGGTATATATATCAGATCAACATGTATCGAGGACGATGTGAGCTGTGCATGCATAAAGAAGACAGATCACTCACAAAAGATCTGCTTTAAATCGATTAACCAAATTTGCCTGATGGAAATGAACGCCACATGTGGTCCTCATTATTCTGGATTCAGCCCTTTCTGTTGATCGCAGAGAGCCACTTATTTTGTAACTTATTTTAGTTTATGCGAGGAAATTCCATTTATTTTCTCATTTGCGCATCCAGCCACAACGTAGGATTGCATAATTTTCATTTGTGATCCTGTATAAACAGTCGTGATCATCCCTTTGGAGGCACTATCTTCAGGAAGCTCTGACCCATAGTTGTGTGTCAGTCAACTGTGTAATAATTTATTCTACCTCCTCTCTTTCATGCAGGCATACTGGCTTCAACACAGGCTCTTTGGACAGTGGCTATCCTCCCCAAGACATGTTACTGTCTTCCTCTTCTGCAGTCTCATCCTCGGTTGGAGGATACAAAGTATCGCGTTACCCTGATGAACAGGACCCATCAGTGTACCAACGATGCCGCCCAGGATACCCCCTGCCATACCGTCTCAATGAGCCACCCTGTTATCCCCCTTACCCTAATCTTGGAGGACCTGGGCCACATATAGCACATCACTCTGCAATGCCTCCCCCACCTATTTCCAACCAGTTTGACCATCCTTTAATGTCAGACAGGGAAAGAGACTCAGGGGGCAGGTATGGGCCTGCGGGGATTGGTTCTAGAAGGTCATCTTACCATCACCAGCAGGACACAAACTCTTCTTCAAAGTACCATTCTCATCACTCCCACCACCATTCAGATCGCAGGGAAGACAGGAGTTACCGGCGAGACAGCCTGGGCTCCCGGTCAAGTGAGCACAGCCACCAGAAACACAGGAACCACCACCACCACAATCACCACGGCAGCAGCAGTCGCAGAAAAAGCAGCCACGACCGAGAAAGAGAACGGGACAGAGACAGTGATTACTCCAATAGTTCTGACCCCAGATACAATTCGAACTCTTACCGGTCATCCTCTAACAGCATGTCTCCTCCCCCTTCATCTTACTCTGCCTACTCCAAAGAATCTGCCCCAACCCCTCCTCAGGGATTGGACATTTCCACACGGTCGGGGGGCACAAGCCTAGCAGAGAGGGGTTCTGTGCCCTCAGCGGGCTCTGACAAAGACTACCATGCTGATCATCACAGTGCTCTGCCTCCACCTCTCCCTCCACCACCACCACCACTCCCACCAGCCTCTGTTATTGCAGCAGCTGTAGCTGACACTTTAGGAACACTGGATTTCAACCAGGACAGTCCTGCCCCCGAGGACCAATGGACAAAGCCCAAACGCCTTCCCAGCACTCCACCTGCCCCACCCAAAACACCCCCTCCTTCTTCTCCCATTCACCCTACCATCACTTCCTCCTCTAACTCTCCTTCCTCGGCCTCCCTTCCTCACCATCCTTCTTCGTCCTCCAACTCCCCACCGCCCCCTCACCGGGACTCGTCTCCAGAGCCCGATTCTACAAACGAGAGTTTACCGTTCGTCTACCACAGCAGCAGCCTGGACTCTCGAATCGAGATGCTCCTAAAAGAGCAAAAAGCTAAATTTTCCTTTCTTGCCTCTGATGAGGAAGATGAGGAAGATAGGAAAGAAGAGAAGCAGAAGGGCAGGGGTGGGAACAAAGCGGATCAAAGAGGTGAGCCTGGTGAAATACTGGATGAGCAGGAGCACATGAGAGACGATGGGGAGAAAGACCACAGGAAGAAAGAGGAAAGAGACAGAGATGACCACAGAGGAAGGAAACTGGGAAAAGGAGGGGAGGGTAGTAAAAGCCCGACTGTACTTACAGCAGCCACACAGCCCCCCTCCACCTTTTCTCCTCTTGTCTTACCTCCAGAAGAACCTCAACCACCGGTCACCCTTGGTGGGACTGGAACATCACAGCAAGAGTCTTCTCAGACGGGTTCTGTTGATGCAGAGAGCAGGACAGGAGCGCACACGCCACCGTTTAACGGACAGAGTCAGGTAGAAATGTTTTGTAAACAGAATACTGTATTAGGCTAGGGATGGGGCCGATCCGGTGTCCGTATCGGCCTCCGATACCAGCATAATTTATGTATCGGATTTTTCCGTTCCAACCTGCCAATATTTCTGATCTGCATGCATGTCTGTGTCTGATGAAACTTCTCATGTGATTCCCTGCCAGCTGCTCTGCACTTTGGCTTCAAACTATGGAATGGATTTCTTGAACGGAGGCGTGTTTCATGAACCCAGAGTAATAAGACCTGCCTCACATTCAGGAAATCCATTTCATAGTTTGCAGCCAGCTACAACATGCTGTAGCGCTGTAGCTAACAGCTAGCCAACTTTTCATCGTAACATGTCCGCCATGTGGAAGTATTTTACACTAAACACCGCAAGACAGCAACGTGCAATGTCAACAGATCCATAGCGCCACATTAGTTAGTTAGTTTTACGTTGGACATTCGAGCTCCGAGGCTTCAGCGGGACGGCACTCTCGCTGAACCGAGACACAGGCATCCCGACCCCGGCCAGCCGCATCCAGTCTGACCCGCTCTGCCTGCCCGTCTCGTAGGAGGGACAGGCTGAGAGCGGCTGACCGAAATCAGAGCGTCCGCCCTGGACTGTACAAGAAAAAAACATTGCTGAAGCCACGGAGCTCAAATATTCACAGAGAAGTTGCTAAACTTCATCATAATTAATGACCAACAGCTATCAGCTGTAGAAAATGAAGGATTTCGCAGCTTGATACTTCTAGCCAACAGTAAACAATCATAAAAAAGCATATTAATTAAAAATCACAAGAAAACTGTATTTAAAAAAACCAGATACATAAACAGCTACATTATAAAGCAATGTAAAATACTAAAAACGGGAACATGTCTGTGATGGTTTATGGCATGAACTTGGAAGATGTAAATATTTACATTTAATATTTTATTTAATTCATTTATTCATTCATTTAAAAGAGACAAAATAAAACGTATCTATCGAAAAGAAAACATTGAATGAAAAGAGTGCAGAAAGAAGAAAAAATTCTTATACCTCCCTATTATTTAAAAGAATATATAAAATAACTAAACAAACAATCACTTAAATTAATCACTTTAATATCCACTTTAAAGCTTGGAATAAAATGAAACACGTTTTGTGTTAGCAGAATTTAATTGTAACTTTGAAAATTATCCATCATTAATAAAACTTACCTCAAGTTGCCTTTTTGGACATGCATGCATATATGTGTACACTTTGTACTTGAGAGGAGATTATTACAGCCTCATCTAAAATCGATGATGATGATGATATCGGAACGGGATCGGGATTGGCCGATATCCAGATTTAAGCATCGGGATCCGATCGGAAGTTTAAAAAAAGTGGATCGGTGCATCCCTACATTAGGTCTGTCGTGATAAACAACAATTTAATTAATTGCATGATTTAATGAAAATTATCTACCTCATTTTCATTTATCAGCTTTATCGTTTCTTCGTGTCTCTTTCTACTGAAGACACTGCATGACAAAAGGCTCAACTCCGGTGCTCTTCACTGACCCTTCCCTTTCTCTTTTTTCTTTAAAATCCATTTTGACCATCCAAAATCATGTTTTTGGATCGTTAAAAGCAGCTAAGCTGAGAAGCTAAGCTAACAGGCTGACCTCAGGAAAACCTCAGCCTTGTCGAAGCTCCAAGATTCATGGTTGAAACATGTGCCTTCATCTAAAAAGTTGTTTTTCTCTGAAAAAAAAAAGTTGAGAACTTGTTTACTGATTTTTTTTATTATAAGCTTTGTGTGAAAAATGCTATGCTATAGAGCTCAAACCATAACGAGCGTCTGCCATATTGAGAACTGAAAAATAGGAATGAGAGACAGCCCATGCCACGTCAAGGGGCCTCCCATTTTTCTTAGAGACACGCTGCTCGCTCCTTCACTATCCATCCTTCAGTTCAAATTGTCTTATACTGCGATCCGGTTGTCAGAAAAGGTACGGTACTACACACAAAAATTAACAAACATTTCTTCTTAAATTTGAACATTACTAATTTTTGATACATTTCAAACAATATCATTTATCGCAATAATTTCTGAGAAAATCAATTGCCCAGCAAAATTTGTTATCGTGACAGGCCGACTATATTTTATGCACTAAATCAGAAATGTGGTCTTCGGGGCACAAATGGGAAAAAAAATGCTTTAACAAAAGAGATGCAATCACCTGCCTTATAATTTGTTGCCTCAAATTTTTATGTTGCACCTACTGCGCATTATGCATGTCCCACAACCGTACTGTCATCGATGAAAAATAAAATCTAATTGACCAAAAGATCATTTGACGATTTTAATCGGCTGATTTTAGCCACCTTTAAAAATTGACCAGCGGCCATGCGTGTATAAACTAAAGTAGGAAAATGAAGATGCTACAGCGTTAGCATCTTCATTTGTCCAACATTTTAGGTTTTTAAACAAGAATGCTCAACTTTATATTCATTTAGGTGTACGGGATGTAACAGTTGTTAAATATCCATTTACGGTATGTAAGTTAGGCAATCATTGTTCAGTTTTGTTAAATGAAAAATACGTACAGTATAGGCGAATCTTTTATTTTATTTTATCTCAACCGTCAGCTGCCATGATTTCTACATATCGTTTTAATTATTTGTTTGGAGTATTGCCGTCTTGTGGACATGATGTTAAAACAGCCACAAAAAATTATGTAAACTTGTATTTTACAAAAAAAAAATATATGCACTGTAATTACGTTATTGGCTGGTCAGCATCGCTTGTACACATACGTTGGTAACAAATGTGTTGAATTTTGTTGTAATTTATTTTAATGTGGAAGTGAGTTATCTAAATACGGTTATCACAATGGAACGTGCACAAACACATGGTTTACTAACTTCAAACCATAATCACTGTTTTGTCAGGCCTCCCCGCATTCTTCTGGAGAAGACATGGAGATCTCGGACGAGGAGGAGGAGGAGGAGGCGGCTGCTATAACGACATTGACGACCCATCAACCATCAGTCGCCTCAGGATCCTCACCATCCTCCTCCCAGGCTGCGTTAACACAGACAGCAGAGCCCTCATCCTCTCCGCCACCCATTTCTGACTCTTCACAGCACTTTGGCACTTCCATGCACCCCCAAATACCCTCCTACCCTCCTCATTTACCTCCTCCTCCTCCCCCTGGTTACTCCCTTCAGCCTCCGCCAGGGATTCCTCCTCTTCCTCACATGGAGCTGCACCCTGAGTATCCTCCTCCGATGCCCCACCACATGTATGATTACGCCACTTCAATGGAGCTGATGAACCAGTACAGCGGTGGAGCCCCCATGTCCTTTCAAATGCAGACTCACATGCTAAGTCGCTTACAGCAGATGCGCATGTCTTCATCCAACGGCACCCCAGGTCCAGGTGAAGCTGCAACTGCAGATTACACATCCTATCACCTTCACTCAATGCCCCCACCTCACCACCCCTACATGGACCAAGAAGGCAGTGGGGCTAGTGCTCAATATGACCAAGACCACAGGTACTTGTCCCCCCATATGTCCTATCCCTACCACGACCCCCACAGTAGTCAAATACCACACCCTGGCATTCCTCCTCCCCACCCTGGTTGGCCACCACACGTCTTACC
This sequence comes from Garcialebias charrua, assembly GCA_038048925.1. Classification (NCBI taxonomy): domain Eukaryota; kingdom Metazoa; phylum Chordata; class Actinopteri; order Cyprinodontiformes; family Rivulidae; genus Garcialebias; species Garcialebias charrua. Next base: position 20,353 of record JBBPBX010036459.1, on the reverse strand, counting down.
TCCACACTACCAGTCTTACATGCCCCCGCCTGGTTACGGCACCATGCTGACGGGGGATGAAAATGAGTACAGAGCTTCTGGGGAGCAGATACCCATGTTGGCTGAGAATCCACACGAGGCGACGGTGCAGCTGGTCCTGGCTGCTCTGATCGAGGAGATGAAGAACATCATGCAGAGAGACATGAACCGTAAAATGGTGGAAAATGTGGCCTTCGCCACTTTTGACGAGTGGTGGGAAAGGAAGGAGACCAAGGCCAAGGTGAAGGGCGCTTTCTTTAAACATAAACTTTATTATATTTCAGTGTTAATAGTGTAGCTATCAAGGTGACTTTTTTTTTTTTTACATCAAAGGTTATTTTAATTTGTTTTGTAGTTTTCATCTGCCTAAAGACAACTACCTGATGTTAAAGGTCCACTGACGTGATGTTTGAACTATGCATAAAATAGCTCAATATATATACCGTATGTTGTATCATTCAACTATGTTCGTTTGTACAAGCAAAATGATAAATCAATTAAATTTTGATTTAAAAGTGATTTTAAAGTTTGCGCCTTGTTTATTCACGGGAATCCGATTACACGCGAATGCAACATCTGTGACGTAGTATTGGACAGAGGGCTCTTACATACTGATGGCGGACAATTTAAAACCCGACGAATTTATCAATCTAAGTGAAGATTTGAGCTATTTGTCTTCAGTTTGGGAAGCAGAAAGTTAGATGAACAAGAAACAGCAGGTTCTAATTTAGGTCTGCACCCGTATTTATTTGAGTTTTTGAGTTTTACCTTTTCAGGAAGCGAGGGAGCTCCGAGGGTGGGGGGGCAGCTTTATTTATTCCATTCTTGACAAAGTATTTCATCTTTTGGGAAAGTGAAAAGGCTCACTTGTTCACTGATGATATTAGAACACCTACATGCGACACAACGTAACGGCATTTTTCAAGTAAAAAAAAAAGGCCATCTGCAGACAGACGCAGACTGCCTCTGCCCAATACTACGTCACAGATGTTGCATTCGCGTGTAATCGGATTTCCCGTGAATAAACACGGCGCGAAGTTTAAAATCACTTTTACCGGTAAATCAAAATTAAATTGATATATTATTTTGCTTGTACAAACGAACATAGTTGAATGATGCAACATATATATAGAGCAATTTTATGCATAGTTCAAACATGTCAATGGACCTTTAAACTTATATTAAAGCTGCACTATGTAACTTTGTAATGCAGTCTAACTTTTCTAACAATATATTTTTAACATATTTCTTCACTCTGTCACTATCTACTGACAGACTGGTGTTAGACAAAGTAATCTCTGAAAAAAACTATAGTCCCCTTGCTTCTCTATCAGCATTTATAAAAACACTAAAAACACAGAGTGACCCGCCGTTAACCAGCCAATAAAAACAGAGCTTGAATTTGAATCAGCCAATAAAAACAGAGCTTGAATTTGAATTTCAGCAGAGCAAGGGGGGCAGAGCCATATATGGCTCTGAGGGGGAGGGATCAGAATGCTTTGCCTGTTGAAAATATTTCTAAGTTCTGTGCTCTACAGAAAGTTACACATAGCACCTTTAAATGTAAAAACAGTTCTAAAGATTATAAATGCAATTTTTAAATTAATAATTTTAATTTTAAAATCCACTTTTCAGCCTTTCCAGACAATGGTAAGAGGAGTGTCTGCTTTACGGGATGATGAGAAAAAAGAGGAAAGGGTCAACCGTCCGCGGGAACCTCTCATGTCTCTTGTGGATTGGGCCAAGAGTGGAGGCGTGGAGGGCTTTTCCCTCCGGGGAGCACTTCGATTGCCGTCCTTCAAGGTGAGCGAGTCGCAGATCTGCAAACTTTAAATTTTGTCTCTCTTAAGGGGGTTTAAAAATCAACATCTTCATTTCACAATTTTAGCATTTTGTTGTTTCTCACCTGCCCTTTAGGTTGAGGTGTAATAAGACTTTGAGACAAGTTGTTTGTAGATTCAAATTGGGCATAATTTAAAGTATTTTTAGAAGTTTATCGTCACTTATTCTAATTCTTTTTAAATTTGTCTACAGGTAATTTCCGACTTACGAGCGAGTTCCGTTACTACGACTATCTCGTAAGACGAAAATCTCGTAACTCGGGGACTACCTGTATATATACCTATATACCGCACGAGCCGCCACTGATACACGTACATGTGCGATAATGCCTATCCTAACACTTTAAAACATTTTAAAAGAACATACAGTACCGGTACATAAAAAATTAATTTCTTACTTTGAGCTGCAGCTTCTCTCGTCTGTTTGCCTGTTAGCTCCGCTGCGTTAGCTCCGCTGCGTTAGCTCCGCTGCGTTACGTCCGAGCTCCGCAGCTTCCTGCAGCACCACGCAGTTTAAACTGTTTACAGGAAGGACTGTTAGTATGTTAACTTCATACATTTGGAGCCAGAAAAAGTTTTAATAACTTACCAAAAGCCGTCTGCGCGCGCCGCCATTAGCTGCACTTGTTAGCCTGTTAGCCCCTCCAAATCCGCGGCTGATGTTGGGCATTAGCTGCACCTGTTAGCATTAGTCCCTCCAAAAAGGCTCTCGGCTTTGTTTCTCTAAGTTAGCTCGGTGTCCCCCGATATCTTCGGCTGCCAGGCAGACATCCAGACGAGCTCCAGGAACCTGTGATCGCACAAAGCCGGTTGTCGGCTGGAGCTACGAGGCTAATGTTAGCTCGTTGCTAATCCGGTCCGGCTGGCTGGCTGCTGCTTCACGCGGTCCACAGTGTCGTTTTGCTTCGCCCATCCGTTCCTCCACAAAACCACCGTTCAGCTCCAGATCATGTATCCGAGCGCAGGAACCTCTGATCGGATTCGGACAAAGCCGGCTGGCAGGAGCCGAGACCGTAGTAAAATGGAGGTCACCGCGGTATTTCCGGAAACGGCCGGAAGTTGCGCAATTATGATTAAAAATCATAAATTTTTATTATAATTATTATTTATAAAGCCTTTAAAACAACCACAGCTGCAACAGAGTGCTGGACACATGAATTTAAGAACATTTAAACACACAAAAAAAAATCTTTTTTTTATCTTTTTTTTTAATTTCATATTTTTATTAAATATGATAGCTCGTAAATTCGGAACCTCGTAAGTCGATGTGCTCGTAAATCAGGGACTACCTGTACTAGGATTTTGTTTGATTTTGACAGATTTTTGTTTTAGTTTATGGCAGCTCCTAAAAAAAAAAAGTAAAGATTGGACTTGCATTTAATAATTATTAATTAACAAAAATAGTTGATGCCCATTTGTCCAGGTGAAAAGGAAAGAACCTCTGGAGCTTGAACAGGCGGACATGAAGAGGCCTCGACCGTCAACTCCACCCGATGAAGGTTTGTTTGGACGATGTTAAAAATATGAGTAGAATTATGAACCATATTTGTCTGTTTGGAGCCAGTGACAGTCGGTGTTTTATTCATTTATCTTTCGTAAATGAGCCCATGAGGTTCAAAAGATTTACCTGACTAAATAAAGGTTGAATGAATTTATCTGTTTGTGCTTGTTTTAACACAGTTCTGTTTTTTCACAATTCAATAAATTTTATGTTTTCGTTTTGTTTATTTTTATGCACATTGTGTTTCACTGATGTTTTTAAAATGTGTGATATAAATAAAGTTGAGCTGAGTGTCTGGTTCCAGCTGCAGATGGTAGGAGACCAGTCGCAGACCGGCGTGGAGCTGACAGGGACAACAAGAGGAGGAAGAAGAAACCAAGAACCCGTAAACCTTGGGAGCTTGACAGCGGAGGAGAGGAAACCTCTGATGGTTCCTCCACTGAAAAGGTACACAACTTCTTTTCTGTTTTATTTTATAACATCACTAAATGTTTTAAATAAGCTTAGTGTATTATGAGCTGATTGTCATGTATCACTGTCCATAGGAATCTTGGGAAAACCTTGTAAAAATTGTTTATAAGATTAATAGTCTTAACATTGTAATATAAATATATATATTTAATCCTTAAGTTTATAAAATGTTTTTTTTCTCTCTTAAACTGTTCAGAAGTTTGTTATAAATACCGCAACATTGCTATCGTTTTTAGCTAGATGGCAGCATTTCACTCATTTTAATTTTATTTTATAGAAACAAACTTTTTTTCTTTTATGTGTAGGAGGATGAGGAAGAAGAGAGTGAGAAGGAGTCTGATGGTAAAATATGAGCACTCCTGTGGTATTTCAGTTCCGTTTACTTTAAAGTCATTCGTCAAATAATGTGTGTGTTTGTGTGTCTCCAGATGAAGGCCTCAGTAGTGACAGTGATGATAGCCTCTCTTCATCCTCTGGTGGCTCTTCTTCTTCAGCATCGTCTTCCTCTTCTGAGGATGAGGAGGAGGAGGAGGGTGAACTGCAAGCTGAAAGTGCAGGGCCCGACTCCCTGGATGAGTCGACTACGGACAGCATAATTGAGAAAGACGTTGACAGGTTTGACAAATCCACCTCACCTTTCATCATGACCTGCGGTGGGCGCTGTTCTGGGGAATGCATTGTGTCATATTTGACCGTTATATGTTTTAATGTGGCCAATTCTGTTTATTTTAGGGAAAACATTGCAACTGCTGTTTCAAAGGTGGACATCAAAAAAGGTTTGAAGTTTTTTTATCTTCATTACCAAATCCCCTTGATTTGCACACAAGTTTAGTTCAGTTTTTCAAATCTGTCTCATCCCCCCAGGTGTTACGAAGGACAAGACGGATCTACCAGCAGCACCAACTAAGCACCTTCCATCTCCACCATGCCCGCGCCCTTCATCCCCTAACGTTTTTGTGCCACCTCTGAAGAAACGTAGAAAAACCGTCTCGTTTTCCACAGATGAGAACGAAGGCAAAACACAACTGCCAGCTGCTCCACTGTCACCGCCTTCATTACACGTTGCAGGTGAACCTTACGTCCCCTCCGCCAAGCCTCTGGACTCAGCGGTCAGTGCTGCACCACCCCCCTCGAGTCGTCCCAGTCAAGGAATTCAGCTTCTCCCTTTCGCTTCAAAACCAGGAGAAGGCAATGCCCTCATCGTTCCCCCACCTGGAAGACTTCAAGGTTCTGAGGAGGTTAAAAAGGCAGCTCTCGTTTCCTCCTCGACCACTCCGGTCAAATCCCCTGGAAAACGGGGGTCAGGCAAAGACTCTCCTAAATCACCTGTCCCTCCGATTAGGGTTTGTCGCACTGTGCAGAACTTGCCATTAGACCATGCTTCTATGTGTAGGATGGCCTTTGAGGAGGTCCCTCCACCACTACCTGTCAACAAACGGTCCAGAGGCAGACCTCGGACATCGAGCGTTTCTGCCTCTTCGTGTCACTCCCTCAGAGAGGATGACGAGGAGGAGATAAAAAGTGAGCAGAAGCTGAGACTTAGGGAGGTGGGAGCCTCCAGCCTCCTGCAGCTGGCCTCTGCTTCATCAACCGACCTGTCTGTGTTGGCTGACATCGCCTTAAAAATGGACCCTGATGCTGGGGACTCTGAGGAGACCGAGACATCTGATGAGGCAGAGGAGCAGAAGTTCGATAGAGATCTCTTCTCCCAAGAAGCCCTGGCTTTGGTCATGAGTCCAGGGGGTGTTATTGTCCTATTGGAGCACAACTACTGCAAACCTCCTGTGCTTGTAGCACCATCCAGTACCAAAAAGACCTCCAGACAAGATTCTTCTATCCTACACTCAACAGACCTCAACTCTGTATCTGGAGTCCTAGAGGCACCAGAGGAGGTTATTGGAGAGGCAGTACCGTCCAAAGAGACTGTGGAGTCCTTGTCTTCAGTGAGAGAGTTGTGTGATTCTGATGATCTGAGCCAGGTGGCAGCTGTAGCACCATCACCAAAGAAGAATCACCTCGTTGGAAGAGGTTTCGAACTCGAGCATAATAAGGGCGAAAAGAGGAAGAGAAAAGACAAAGAAAACCTCGAGCCTCATTATACAAAAAAACAGAAGGAACAACCAGGCAAGAAGAAGAGGAAACAGAAACCAGAGGTGGGTGGCTTCCTGTAGATGGAGAGGAATGTGTTAACCATAATTGTTGCTTTGCACTCGGCAATATGTCTCCGAGTCTATAGTTATCTTTCCATAATGGTGATCTTGTGGTAATCTTTGGAATATATCTCAGTGCAGATAACTTTTGGAACATTTTGACATTTATCGTTTGTAGTTGCTAGAGGAATGTTTTCGGAAGAGCTGACGGATGCATGACAGATATAAGCTTTAGCAGTTCTCTGCATTAACGTTATTGATTCATTAACATCAAATTTATTGTTGTTTGAGTTCCAGCCAGTTGCTTTCCCTCAGACCTTCCTAGAAACTGCTTGTACTTTTCTTGTTTCTTGGATTGATGGTGTTATTTTAAGCTTAGAATCATTTTAAATGAATACATCAGTACAAACAAACAGAAGGTGATGCTGTGGCATGATGGACCTCTTATTTTCAAAATGCAATGTTTTTTCTAGTATATGGTAAATGGAGCTTACTTATATACTGTAGCGCTTTCCAACCCCCTATGAGGGGCCCCAAAGCGCTTCAAAGTACCAGCCATCCACCCATTCATACACACATTCATACACCGGTAGCGGTAGTCTGCCTTGCAAGGCGCTGCCTGTCATACCGGGAGCAACTCGGGGTTAAGTGTCTTGCCCAGGGACACAACGAGGCATGTAGTGACGGGGGATCGAACCCCGGACCTTCCGGTCCTGAGCCGGCTGCCCTGCCTCTACACCATCTCGGCCCAGATCAAAACACCTCTACACCATCTCTGTATAGATCAAAACATTTGAATCTTTCAGTAACAAACTTATGTTAGAACGTGGCAAAAGTTCAAGTATTGCTCATATGCATGTTTTTGGTGATTATTTAAATACTGTAGTCCCTTGATTATCGGGGGGGGGGGGTTACGTTGCTGCGAAAAACTGCGACTTGTATGCCTGAAAATACGGTAGTTCTGGTCCAATTCCCGGTCTGTTCCGTACGGCTGTCTGCATCCACTCAGCACTGAAGTCGATATGACTAATGAATAAGAACCCAACATTTTAGTCAGGTTTGGATTGGATCAAACCTTTCCCTCCATTTCAGCAGAAATCAGCAGCCGGAAGCAGTGTTGGCTTCTGGGTAGTGTAGTTCTTTGACTGGCCCTACAGTGTAGGCTTACTGAAAGAAAACTACAAAATGGCAGTGACTGTCAGAAGTATTTTTTTTTTTCCCGTTAAGTTTTTATCCCGTACGTCCCAGTCACTTGAGTAATATTAAAGTTGACAATCGTTGAAAAACTGAGAGTCCACGAAAGTCGAACCACGAAGTAGCGAGGGACTTACTTTGTATTAAAAAAAAAATGGGGAGACCGGTCCTTTTCTGTTGCTGGCCCAAAAGCCTGGAACAGCCTCCCCCTTGAGCTGCGTGCCACCTCTGATCTGACTCTGTTCAAAACCAGACTGAAGACCCACTTGTTCAAAAAAGCTTTCAGTGTGTAACTTTTATTACTTTTGGTATTTTAGTATGTAGCATTTTTATTTCCATTGCCTTCTTTTATTGCTGTTGTTTTTTATTCTATTTTCACTGATTTATTGTTCCAGTTTATTCATCTTCTTATCCTGTTAAGCACCTTGGTCAATGCAAGGCATTGTAGGAAGGTGCTATACAAATAAAGTTTATTATTATTATTATTATAAAAGTAAATTAATTTTGCATTTGACTTTTGACGCTGTTGTTGGTTAACTAAATCATTCGCTTCATTTATTACCTTCTGTATGACCATGTTTGTGTTGTGGTTTGTAAAAGATGTGAGTAAATCTCAAGTTGATCAGAAACCTGCCGCATTGTTTGTGCGTGACTTTTGTTTCCCGCAGGATTCAGACTTGGAAGAAGATGTGGACGTGGAGGAGCTGGAGTCTGGAGAGCTCTCCAGCACGGACACGGAGAACGACGCGGTAGAAGAAGTTAGGAAGAGCGAGCGGCTCTTTCTGCAGGAGGCCGGGGTAACGTTGTCGCAGCGCGGGCTCAAGCCAGTTCCAGCACCTGAACCGCCTCCTGAAAAATATGACAACCGCAGTGAGTTTGAGCAGATGACCATTCTGTACGACATCTGGAACGCGGGTCTGGACGGTGAAGATCTGACGTATCTGAAGAAGACTTACGAGAAGCTGTTGCAGGACGACCACAGCTCTGACTGGCTCAATGACACTCACTGGGTCAATCATACAGATATCCTTTTAATAACCGTTTATTTATCCACACTTTGAACTTGGCCTGAATGTAAATATGCTAGACGCATTTCATTGTTTGATTTATATTTGTCCTTGACTCACGAGCTGCACTAACAAATTTGCCGAACCCTCGTCATAAAAGGAAGAGCTCAGGTGGGCATCTTCGAGAGCACGTGACCGGATGCGCCAGGAGCGAGGGCTACTACGCCATCAGCCGCAAGGAGAAGGACGTCTACCTGGACCTGGATCTACCCGAGCAGGTCATTCGAGAAGTTGAAAATGTCGACACCTCGGTAAGTAAACTTGGTTTGCAATGCTAATAAACTTTTATTGTTTTGGTTGTTTGATGGGAAAAATCCACAAGATCATAGTGTTTTATTTCCACAACAATGATAAGCTTGTCTGGAATTCAATTTCTATTTATTTAATAACAAATCTGATGCGCTCATATCTGCTTTTATGTTTGTTCAGATGTTGGCCCTAAAAGATGAACATTTTAAGGAAAGATTCACTTTGCTGATTAAATATAGAGTTCAGCTTTAACAATAAATAATCAATTTTCTCAGTTATCTGATGATTTGACTGTTTTTAATTTGCCTGCAAGGTTTTGTTAAAGAATGATTTCCAGTGTTCAACATGAATTCAGTCCTTCTGTTTCAGAACATTTGAACGTTATTTCAATCCCATTTTACTGCTGGGATACAGTAATTTACATTAATAAAACAGTTTGGCTCTTCACAGACAGTTTTAACAGCAGTTTGAATGCAGCTTCCTATAAGCTGATCCTTTTCTAAGTAAATTAAAACTGAATATAAAACTAAACCTTTTATCTTAGTAGTAAATTATTGCCACTAATTTATTTGTATTTCACCAGATTTATGGTGTTGCATTAAAGAGGAACTAAACCGAAATTTAACTTTTTTTAGCTGATAAGCTCCCTAGAATGTGTTTAAAATGTTTCATAGCACTATGTCTGTGTTAATTTTCATGTAATTGTTTGTATTTGTGTAAATCGGCAATACAGTATTTGGTCTAAAACCTTGTTTACGGTAGCCCTATGGGTTGAACAGAGGTTATTGCACCTTAATTTTCATATTGGTCATGGACCGTTCACTCTGACGTGTCTTGTACACTCTGACGTCACGAACGTGGTTCAAGCAGAGCCAATCCCCTGCGGAGATGAGACGGTCCTCGCAGCAGTTCATACCTTATATGGAAGTGCTACATTTCACTCCAAGCTCTCCAACAAAGCATATTATAGTTTTCGGAATGGCACTAGTTATTTGTATATTTTAACTTTTTTATTTTAAGAATATTTTCCACTTCATCGAAACTATCTGGTTGTATTTGTTTTAATACTGTGCGATGGAGGAGCAATGCATGAATGGCTAGTTGGGTCAGTGGTGAGAGAGTTGGTTTGGGAACCGGGAGACCCGGGTTCAATCTCTGGTCACGGAGAACTTTGTGGTTTTGTTTTCATTTTTTTCAAGCCTTTGGTTTTGGATAGATCGGGTGGAATATATAAAAACATCTACCGTACATGTTTATTCTTTGTTGTTGCTTGTTTTATGTTGTTAGCTAGGGGTGGGCGATATTACCAAAAAATGATATCACAATATATTTTTTGAAATACCCCGATAACGATATCAGACGATATTTCACAACAGTCACCAGAATACAAAAAAAATATTCATATTTAACAAGCAAAAATATATATACCGCACCAGCCGCCACTGAGGTGTGCGGTAATGACTATTCTAACACTTTAACACATTTTAAAAGAGCATACAGTAAATAAAAATAATAATTTCTTACTTTAAGCGGCAGCTTCTGTCATCAGTTTGCTGTTAGCTCCAGCTGTTAGCTCCAGTTGTTAGCACCGCTGCGTTACGTCTGAGCTTCGCAGCTTTCTGTAGCACCACGCAGTTTAAACCCTTTACAGAAGGACTGTTAGTATCCTAACTTCATACAGTTGGAGACAGAAAAAGTTTTAATGACTTACCGACGCCGCAGTCTGTGCGCGCCGCGTTCAGCTGTTAGCATTTTAGCCCCCAAACCCGCAGCTCCGGGCAGTCCGGTTTAGCTGCACGCACCTCCTAAAAGGTTGTCGGCTTTATTATTCCAAGTTAGCGCGTTGTCCCCCGATGTCTTCGGCTTCCAGTCCGACATCGAGGCGAGCTCCAGGGACCTCTGATCGCTCAAAGCCGGCTGCCCGGTGAAGCTACGAGGATGCAGCTATGAGGCTAATGCTAGCTCGTTCCTCCTCCTCGGGTTCGGTGTGCGCGCGCATGCGTATTAACAAAATGTAGGGCATCTCCACATGAAGGCAGTCTCCACGGAACACCGGCTGCTGTCTGCTGCTTCACGCGGTCCGCGTTCCTCCACAAAACCACCGTTATCGCAAAGTGACGCAGTCAAATGACGTCATCATAGGATGCCGCGATATAATTTTTTTCACCGGTGTCAAAAAATCCACCGGTATTATCGTAGACGAGACGATATGGCCCACCCCTATTGTTAGCTAGAGGTTTAGTTTGTTTTAGGTTGTTGCTGGAGGAGGCGTGAACAAAAGCACAACCCCCAACCTCCTCCCCTCGTCTCTCGACACGCCCATTTTGAGGGAGATTTTGAATCTGCTTCGGGGGAGGAGTTACAGCTTCACAGCGTGTTGAGGCCCACTTTAAATTCTATCAGGCCTGACAAATGGTTTAATGATTGCAAATGTCTGAACGAATGAAAAATGGAAGGTTGCACGTCTTACTCGAGATCTAAGAGGCATAAACCAGTTTTGCATCGTGTCTGAATGACGTGCACAAATATTTCCACAGCCAGACGTCACGGTTGTCTGAATCTGTATTTTACATTAGCAAATGTAATTCTAGGTGATGGCAGAAGTTTGAAATGCTTCATTAGGAGCCACTGTTTCTGATATTTCAGTTAAACATTATTAAAAAAAATAGCATGGGATATTCTTATTTCTTCTGATTTTCTCATCTTTGTATCTCGCATATCAATCAATTTTGTATCCCACATTTATTCATTTTAACCATATACCCTCGTTTATCACGGGTGATCCATACCCTGAAGCTCTGCGATAAGTGAAAACCGTAAAGTAGGTACCGGTATATTAGTACAAGTAGTAATTACCGGGTGTAGTAGTTTATTTTAACACACACACACATACTGTATCTATATATCTATATATATATATATCTATATATATATATATCTA
>JBBPBX010036458.1:0-31476 GCA_038048925.1 Garcialebias charrua | reverse complement strand
AAAGTACTTAAAAAAAAACTGTCACAAGATTTCGTACACTAAGACGACACCACCAGTAAGTTGTCCTGACACAGAGGTGTGCAAATGTTTATTTAATGTGGATCACATTATCTTAATTACAGCAAAGGGCCACATTACAAGTTGGAGGAAGGCTCTAAATAACTCAGTTTGGAAACATTTTGAGGGCTTCTTCTGACTTTTGCAAGTCTATAAATTAGTATAATGCTCACTTAAACTGACCTATTTAAAAACAGTAATACCCTTGGTAATATAAACACGCCATCTATTACATGAAAGCTGTGATAAAATGTTCTGATTTCACATTATGGTGAAAACATTAAAAAATTAGAAAAACACACCTAGAAAGGCAGCGCTGAACAATATTACTTTTATTTGATGACATGAATACATAAAGTATATTACATGTAGATGTGAAACAACCACAAAAACAAATCAGCTGTTTACCACATTGCATTATAATCCCACAGCTGAGTACTCAACTGGATAAAAGTCCTTAACGAGCCGCACTTCCAAGAAGTTACACGTTATAATGGGTGTTTTCAATATCTATTAGTTTTTTCTGCACATTTTTTAAAAACATGAGTGCAAAAAATGCAGCTAATGCAGCCGCATTAGAGCCCTGAGTATTTAGGGCCTGCATGGAGAAGAAAGAAAACTATTAATTTTAAAACGTCAGACAATTCTTAGTTGTTTGCACAACAATGAGTGTACAAACAAGAACATGCATTTATGAGCCAAATGTCATGTTGTCCACATCAGGATCAATCAAATGTATTAACAAGACGAACATGTAGTGGACACACCTTATCACTGAATCCCTCAGTGAGGTACCTTTTCTGTGAGATCCTGCAGTGAAAAACTGAACACGGATTTATTTTATTAATTTGAATCAAGACACAAATTAAATCACAAGAGACTCTCTTTATTCTTTAATATTGTTCTAATTCAAATATAATCAAAGCATAAACTTGTGTTATTCGTATGAGCAGCGTTGTTACTCTTCAATATGCTGAATGCTCATTGTTATCTGGTATATTCATGTCTTAGTCAAAGAACTATGTCTAAAGTTGAAGAACGATGTCAGAGTGATCTGTTAGTATTTGTTTAGAAATATAGAGACAGTTTTAATCAAGTTTATTCATAACGTTGGCTCTGTCTCCACTTCATTCCAAAACACTCTTTCTGTTTTTCTAAACAAACTCTCTGTCCCTTGAACCTTTGAACTCCTCCTCTGTACCTCCTGACTTAAACTACAGGAAACCCTCGAGGTACGACACCTGCGACCTACGGCAACTCAGACTTACGATTTTATCATATTTAATAAAAATATGATAATTATTATTTTATTTTTTTTGTGTGTTTAAATGTTATTAATTTCATGTGTATAGCACTTTGTTGCAGCTGTGGTTGTTTTAAATGGCTTTATAAATAAAGTATAATTATTAATTTTACGTTTTTATTACAATTTTATCGTATTTACGCAACTTCCGGTCGTTTCCGGTCGCCATATTACAACAGTACTGCGGTCAATGGAGCTCCAGAAGCTACTGTCAGCTGGCTCTGGAGGACCGTGTGCCCGATCAGGGTTGCCTCATACGGATAAATTAGCTGGAAACACTCTGTCAACTCTGTGGACGTCTCAGGCCCGGAGGAGCAGCCGCCGATCGCCCCGCGTTGTTGCCACAACGCCGCCCGACATGCTAACGACAGCAGCTAACAGAGCAGCTAACACAGGCGAAGACACCGAGCCGACATGCCGCGGAGGGGCCATCTGCGGCCGGGAGCTCGCCGCAAATGTCCGCCTGGCAGTCGGGGGACACCGAGCTAACGCGGAGATACAAAGCCGACAGCCTTTTTGAATGAACTGACATGCTAACCATTGCTGCTAATGGCGGGGCCTAACCGTAGCTAACGCCGAGCTTGTTTTGGATGGAGGATTATCGCGGAGAAACGGCTTTCAGTAAGTTTTTTTTTTTTGGCTCCAAATGTATGAAGTTAAGAAGCTAACAGTCCTTCTTTTAAACAGTTTTGACCACGTGTGTGCGTGTGGAGCGTAAGGAAGCTGGGGGAGCTCGGATGGGTGCGAGCTGATGCTAAAAGACGAAGGCAGGCTTTGACCAGCTCAAAGTAAGACATTATATTTTTTATTGACCGAGTGTTTCATTTACTGTACAGTTCTGTGCATGTTTATGGCCTAGTATGTCTGCTAGTATGTCTGCTTGTTCAGTCTCATGCCATTAAATATGTGTGCGGCGCTCCGTTAGCGGTATAGCCGCGACCTATGTCAGAAACGCGGACCTACGACAAGCAGGTGTTTTTGGTCCGCGAGGTACGACAACATCGACCTAAGTCACACCCGTAGGTCCCAATCCCTGACGTACCTCGAGGGCTTCCTGTAATTCCCTCCTACCTTTTGGTTGACTGACCAATGAAACGGAGAGGAAACTCTGACGTCAAGTTTCCCTCAAAACTCTCATTTCCTGTTTCTTCCCCAGTCTGCTGGAGAAGTTGAACTGTGATGTGTTTTTCCTAAGAGCTGTGTGAACGGTGGTCATGTGTCAAGGACCCCGTTACATCAGCAAGGTTTCACCGCACGCTAGCTGTGAAATCCAACTTCGAGCGTAAAAGCTCAACTTTGAATGAAAATTCCTTCGAGGAAAGTTTTATTCTGAAACCAACCAGGAAGTGCCACTATTCCTGACAATCCAAGCAAACACCAGGAGACGTTGAAAGTAAACAAGAACCGGTTCAGACGTACTGGACTGGCAAGGACTCCGTACGCCTAAAAAGGCTGGTGCCCTCTCTTTACTAGACTGGTCGTCTAAAGGTAATGAACTTGGTCAAATTATTAATCAGTTCAACATTTCTTTTCACTGCTATGCCGACGACACACAGCTTTACATCAGGACTGGATCATCCTCATCATCCCCATCTCCATCTTCACTCACTGCCCTCTCTACCTGCCTGGAGGAAATAAGGGCATGGATGAATCAGAACTTTCTTCAATTAAACTGCTCCAAGACTGAGGCCATAATGATTGGCACCCCTCACCAGATACAAACATCAACTTTAACAACAATCTCCTTCTCTGGTCAAGACATCCCCCTCTCCACCTCTGTTACAAATCTTGGAATAAAAATGGACTCTCATCTTACATTTGAAAATCACATTAAGTATCTGTTTAAAACCTGCTTCTTCCATCTTCGAAACATCTCCAGACTTCGCCCATCTCTGACTTTTTCCGATGCTGAGAAACTCGTCCATGCCTTTGTCTCCTCCAGGCTCGACTACTGCAACTCCCTGTTTATTGGAATCCCTGGCAAAAATCTTCAGAAACTTCAATATATTCAAAACAGTGCAGCAAGGATTTTATTGAGAGCTCGTAAATTTGAACATATTACACCCATTCTCCATAACCTCCATTGGCTTCCTGTCACCTACAGAATTCAATACAAAACTGCTCTCATTACACACCAATGCTTACACGGAACTTCACCTGACTATCTAAAGGACATTCTTGCACCATATTCATCCACCCGGTCTCTACGATCACAGAACAGTAATCTACTTCACATTCCACGAACCAAATTAAGGACCATGGGAGACAGGGCATTCTGTGTGGCTGCCCCCCGCCTATGGAACTCCCTCCCTGACTGCCTGAGAGCTCCACAGTCACTGGTTGACTTTAAAAGCGGTTTAAAGACTTTTCTTTTTAAGCAAGCCTATTCTGCCTCCGCATGATTTTATCTTTGATCTTGGTTGATAGTATTATTGATTTTACTTGATTTTATCACTTGTTTTATTTATTTATTTATTTTTTTAAGCAGGCCTATTCTGCCTCCACATGATTCTGTCTTTAATCTTAGTTGATACCATTATTGATTTTATTTGATTTTATCACTTGTTTTATTGTTGTAGCACTTTGAGATTTTTATTAATGAAAAGTGCGGTATAAATTGAATTTATTATTATTATTATTATTATTAACTTGCTGTTTACAAACGTACCTGGAGTTTAGCAGAAGTCGAATGGAGAGTGTCATTCTGGTTGGAACTTATCTCAAGATAAAGTCTCTCCATCTTTCCTTCCTACATATTTTCTCCTCCTCATCTTATCTTTGACAACTTTAAGCTAAGAAGCCTTCAGATTAAGTTATTATAAAATCTTATAAGTTAATCTGTTGAAGTTAAATTGTTAGGTGTTGTTTTAGATTATAAACGTAACTGGAAATCTCATATAAAATACATAAAATTAAAACTGTGCAAAAGTATTGGACTTCTAAATAAAGTAAAACATGTTTTAGAGCTGTCAACACTACAGACATTATGTTATTCATTTGTTGTTCCATATCTGACATATTGTATAGCGGTATGGGGCAACACATATAAAACCAACACTGAACCGTTGTCTGTCATACAAAAGAAAGTTATGAGAATTTTATATGAAGTGGACACCAGAGAACACACAAATAAATTATTTATTCAATCAAATATCTTGAAACTAAAGGATCTGGTTAATTAAAAATGTTTTTGGTTATGTTTAAAGCTAGAAAGAGATTGTCATTTAATTTACAAAAGCTATTTTTCTCAAGCTCTTGTGATAGAACTAACAGAAGGAAGTATGATTTCAAAAGTAAAACTGTGCGTACTACTTTAAAACAAATGTGCATTTCGGTGCATGGAGTTAAACTATGGAACAGTTTGGATGAGGAGTTTAAAAATTGCTCTACAATAAACCAATTCAAAACACTTTATAAAAAAGAATGATTAACTCTTATACACTTTTGAGTTGTTTATGGGAAGAGTGGTATATTGTTATGTATGTTATTGTTTATATATTGTTTGCAACTTGTTTTGTTAATTTAATGTATACAGCCATGACATTTTAGTAATTCTTGAGAAAGGGGGCAGGTCTATACAAGATTTTCTTCTTCCTGCTCCCTCTTCACTCGTGCAAATAAGTGTTGTCAGAGAATGTGTTTGTAAACTGATGATTTTTTTAAATCGAGTGAATAAATTGATTGATTGATTGTTGTTCCTTGAATATTCGTTGACTACTAGAATTATGGACACATAATATCTATTTGTGTGATGTCTAGTTTGAAAGAAATTGAAATCAATCAATCAAGTGTACATGATGTTAATTTTAGATGATTTCTTTAAATAAATGGCAGTATCTCCTGGTATGCCAACTATAATTACTGTTTTCATTGTCGCTTAATGTTCATCTGGTTTCCTTTTCATCATTCATTATCACAGAGGTGTTAAGTTTAATTCCAAATGAAAGAGAATCCATGAATTACTATTCTGACTTTAAGAGTGCTGAATAAGTAATTAATTAAGGTAGAAGTGTGTCAGTTTAACACTGACTACGGTCCTTTACAAACACAAACAGTGACATGCAAACACTCACCGGCCTCTTTATAAGTTTCTCCTCGCAAGTACCAGGTTGGACCCTCTCTCTCTTTAAGGCTGCTTTAAATATTTGTGGTACAGATTCAACAAGATGTTCAGACATTCTGGTCCATATTGACATGAAACTATCACACAGTTGCTGTAGATTTGTTAACTTTGCATCCATGATATGAATCTCCTTTTTCTGCTGCATGCTGAAGGTGCTTGACTGGATTGAGATCTGGATTGAGATCTGGTGGCTGTGGAGTCCAGTGAATCCAGATCCATTGTCCCAAGCAATATCTTTCCACTTGTTGCTCAATTTTGTGGAGCCTGTGCGAATTGCAGCCTCAGTTTCTTGTTCTTAGCTGACAGCAGTGACACCCGGTGTGGACTTCTGCTGCTGCAGTTCATCTGCTTCAACACTGGAAGTGTTGTGTGCGTAATGAAAAGTAGATATTTAAGGTGCCTTTGCAACATCTCAAACTAATCTGCCCATTCTCCTCTGACCTCTGACATTAAGTATTTTTGTCTACACAAATACTTCTCACTGGCTTGCATCCTCTATGCAAGTTTCACCTTATAAGCAAACCAGAGTGGATCCAGTTTCATGCCTAACCAGTGATCGCACATGGCACACCTCCCTCTTCATACATTTACACAGATGTCAGGACCACTGGCCTGTAATCCTT
The DNA here is from genome assembly GCA_038048925.1 of Garcialebias charrua. Classification (NCBI taxonomy): domain Eukaryota; kingdom Metazoa; phylum Chordata; class Actinopteri; order Cyprinodontiformes; family Rivulidae; genus Garcialebias; species Garcialebias charrua. The sequence continues at coordinate 25,370 of JBBPBX010036458.1, read as the reverse complement.
CAGGTCCTTGGTGTCTTTTTGGATTATGGAATGATGACTGATTCCTTTCACTGCTTAGAGACTCAGCTTAGTTTGGTGCCATTATACATTGCTCATCTCAGTGCATCTAAACTGTAAGGTGTTCTTTTTTAAGAAGTGACAACAAACAGTTAATACCTTATTTGACAGTGATTGTCCTATGTTGAATTTCCCCAAGTTAAATAACTTCTGCAAACACAAATTTTAATTGTTTCTTGTTCATTTATTAATCCATTAATTTATCTTATTGATTTACAATATGTCCATTTTCAAGTTTATCCTCCTGTTTTTCATTTGACCCATGCAAAAAAAAAAAAGAAAAAATCAAATCTGCTTGCTGTTTTAAACTGAGTTTATTTTAAGTATAATACAAAGTAAATTAATCACAATATACACATTTTACATCATCTGATCCATTGAGAATAAGCTACATTTTTAATTGGTTAAATTTAAAAAAAAAAGTGTTTTTTTAAATGTATATTTTAAATATTAACTGAACATTTTAATACTAGCTAATAAATATGTGCATTCAGCAAACACACTTAAGTAACAGAACAATGACAGAGTTAATGAATGGGTTATTTGTGTGATTTACAAAACTTGCAACAAAAACTTCTTTTTTTTTACATTTCCTTATCAGTTTGGATAAAACACTAAATCACAATTAAAAACACCAGAGTTTGAAGATGGAAAAACATGAAACAAAATCCAAAAAAGGTTCAACACAAAAACAACTGGACTTTATTTGTAACAGAAGACGTTTCGCTTCTCATCCGAGAAGCTTTCTCAATTCAAAGAACAGAGAGTGTGGGGTTCAAGTTATAAGATGAGGTAAGATACATACATATGCAGACAGACCTATCACACCACAAAATCAGTAATTGCATTGCTTATTTAGACCCAATACTAATATTAGTACAGAAAACAAGAAGAAAACTTGATGTTATCAGAAAAATGCTGTCCATTTTCTCCAATGTAGATCTAATCATGCTTTATTTCCCCAAATATAAAAAGTCAGTATCATCTAATTTCACATTTATCTTGCAAGCATTAAATACATTTTGAAATTAGGGGTGCACCGATTTCAGTTTTCTGGCCGATCACCGATTTCTAAGAACTCTGAACTGCCGATTCCAGTTTTGGCCGATACCGATTTTGTTTTATAAGCGACACTGTCAGGTGTTATAAGGTCACAATGAACCTTCAATTTTCCAATATTAATTTACTGAAAAATATAACCTTGAATAATATCCTAAAAACAGTACAGACTTGTTTTAACTGGCCATGATGAGGAAGTGCTCTGAAATATAAATGAAGTTCAGACAATTGTTGTAATAAATAAATAAATCGGTTTCTCGTGCATCAGCCGATTTCTGAGTTTTCCTAAATTAAGAAAATCGGGGCCGATTTACTGGTGCACCCCTATTTTAAATTGTTGATCAGTTGGGCATTGTTCTTTCAGCCCGGAATCAGCAGATGCTATTTTTGTGCATGAAAAGAAAAATACAATGAATGTCATGCTTATAACGTAGAACAATGATCTAGACATGTGTTTAACATCTGTCCTTTTAATCTGCTTGTGACATCCACAGAGGAAAGAGAGTGCATAAAAACACAAAGGCTGATGTGATATAAAAAACTGTGAAAACCTTGTTGATTCTTTTAGCCAGTCTCGTCCAGTAGCCAAGCGTCTCCTGTTTGTTGTTGCTGAGTAGTTTTATTTCTTTTAGCTCTTCTAAGGCTTTTTCCATTACAAGGAATAACTCAGTCAGTTGTCTGCTGCTGCCCTGTAAGAGTCATTTAGTCAGTGGACAACGAACAAAATGGCACTTAATTCCTGCACTGGCAGGCAGAAGTTTCAATCACTGTGTCATCAAACGTCAAATATTTATTGCAATGTCACAACATCCATCCATCCAATTTTTTGTACCCTCTTTTCCATGCAGGGTTGTGGTCATCTTTAGCAGCCATTGTACAAGAAGCGAGTTACACCCTGACAGGTCACAAGTCCATCACAGTGCCACATAGAACAAAACAGGACAGATCATTCACACTCTGACTAAGTTAAAGAGCTATAAGGCATTTGCTTTGTATTTGGATGCAATGAAAAAACCCACAATGTGATGGATTCAAATAATTTAGTTGCACAGAATAATGCATTTACAACAGAGTGTTCTAGGAGGTACTCCCAGGAAGAAAATGCTGGGAAACACTAGTTTAAATAGATTTCAAGTCATGAAAAGTTCAGTACCACTGATGGTGAGAAATTATTTTTTATTATTAAATGGTGTACCGCAAGGCTCAGTTTTGGTTCACTTTTTTTGTAGCTTGTACAAAAACGGTTTACATTAACACTGTGGCTTCAGAGCAAGACAATCATAGGTTGAACACTCAAGCTCAAGCCAGAAAGTCAAAATATTGTCTCCTCCTTCTGGAAAAAAATATTACTCCTCAATGAGAGATATTGTCAAAAGCTTTATTTCGGTATCTGGCTCGACAGCAAACCTCACATTTGACAAACATTCTGCTCTTAAAGGTAAAACTCTGTATTGGTTTTCTTTACCGCAAGGAATCTTTCTCCCTACAAAACAGATTCCAGTTAAAATTACATGCTTCCAATCTTGGATTATGATTATGTGGTTTACAAGTCTTCCTCAAAAACTCTCTTACGCAAACTGGGCGTTATTGAACATGCTGCTGTCTGGTTTCTAACTGAAGCTTCTTTTTAAAACACCACTGCAATCTGTACTCCTTGATAAACAGCCCATTTCATTCTCACAGAAAATTTTACTGGTTCCTGTTCATTTAGAAAACTCTCATTGGAAAAACCCTGTTACCTGCAGTCACTTCTTACTCTTCGCAAGCCAAATTGCAGTTTGAGTTCTAACCTCGTCGGTCTCCTCACAACTAAAACTCATACTTCCTTTGGTTGCTCCTCATTCCAGATTTATGCTGTTTGTTTTAAGTTTTATGTTTTTTATCATTACTGTTCTGTTTTAAATCTACTTGTATTGCTGCCTCTTGACCAACCAGGTCGTTCTTGTACATGAGAATTGACCTACCTGGTAAAATAAAGGTTATTAAACAATTTTCCCATTTAAGCAATAAAACATGTCTCATTTCTGTTTCTAAAATTGTCTGTGTAGTCACAACTTTGCTTTCTTTTGCATTTTAACCCTTTTAACAACAACAAAAAAGCAAAAAACAAACATTTGTTACCAGACCCAACATCTTTTTTGTTCCAAGTTGAATGAAACACCAACCTCCTTGTAGGCTGATGATGTTTGATAAGCCATCTCATCTTTGATGAATGCACCATTCTTTAAGTCTGGAAATATGTAGAGGACACAGGAATTAAGCAAACATATCTTAAGACATATGCATGTATACACACAGGACATACAAATGCAATGCTAGTTATAACTGAAGCCATTTCACAGTAAGTTGTGGGTACAGTCTGAGATTAATCTCATCTGTGAAACATCCATGAAATTTGGCTCAGCTCTGATTGTCACCTCTCTCCTCATTCAGTTTCATGCCGTTGTCCGTGTTGCTGTCCTGAGATGTTGAGTCTTTTTCCATCAGATACATCACCAAAATAGTCTCCATGAGGCTGAGCAGCATCAGACCAAAAATCCCAATGCAGTAAATCACTAAAAGAAGCAGACAGAACATTTGAACAAAATATACTGTGTGTTTGTTCCTCCTCGTAAACAGAACCGTTGAAGTCAGCTTAAATAAATATCTGTCATCTTTGACAGTTCTCTCCGTGCGTGCGTGGGTTTCCTCCCACAGACCAAAAACTTGCATTTTAGGCTGATTGGTAACTCTAAATTGTCCCTAACTGTGAGTAAGAGTAACTGGTTGTTTTTCTCTTTGACTCTATGGATATGCTATGATATAAATTGAATTCATTATTATGCTACAGGTCCAGGGTGTCCCCCATTTCTCACACAGGGACTGCTGGATATGGGCACCCAGCGCACTCTTCCAGTTTGCCATCAAACGCCTCTGTCAGATAAACAGGTAATTCCTGTGAAGATGTGGCATTGCCATCCATTCATCCATCATCTTTACCCGCTTCTTCATTTTTCGGGTCGTATAGGGGCCACTGGTGCCAATGTCCTGCTATCACTGTGCAAGAGGCGGGGGACACCCTGGACAGGTCGCAAGTCCATCCCAGGAGATGTGGAATTTGTTTTGGATTTTTGTGTGTGTCTGATATTCATTCATTCATTCAACCTTTATTTATACAGGCTAGCCTCGTTGAGCCACGGGGACTCATTTACAAGAGGGACCTGTCTCACTCACACCCAGGGTCAATTTAGAGTTACCAATCAGCCTAAGATGCATGTTTTTGCGCCAAAGTCCACAGGCCGAGTTCACAGTTCACGTGGTGGCGCAAGGGGCATGCGGATAGGCTGGTATTTTCGTGAGGTGGCGCGCCATTGGCTGCAGCGGCCATTGTGAGAATGGAGAGGGGCGAAGCCCGTTGGAGGAGAGAGGTGGACTAATGTGAGCTGGGTAGGACTGTGGGAGGAAACCGGAGCACCTGGAGAAAACCAACGCATGCACGGAGAGAACATGCAAACTCCACCCAGAAAGGCCCCCGGACCGGGATTTGAACCGGGGACCTGCTCGCTGAGAGGCAGCAGCTCTACCAGTTGTGCCACCATGCTGCCCCATATTGTCTTCATTTGTTAAAATATTTTAGTTTACTTAAGGGTCTATCAACAGTTTTATGATCACAGTCACTGAAAGACACACATTGCGCAACACCAGTTTGAAACTAACATTTACAGTTAACCCTGTTTGGCTTTTTAACAAAAGTATCTGGAATTAAAGTATCACATTATGTGTTTGAAATTCTGCCCTCCAGGAAGAGGTACAGAAGCCTTCGTGCACGTACTACTAGATTTGTCAAATAGTTTTTTTTCTTCAATCAGGCAGTGAGGAGGTTGAATTCTCTACCACAAGTTCTATCCATCTAAACGGTTAACTATATAAGAGTTGTGTTTTTAAATTGTATTGTATATGGTAGTGTATGTACCGGTATATAGGGGATTTTAAAAATGATTGATGTGGTGTTATGGAAAAACTTTTCATCACCATTTGTTCTTAATTATTGTGATGTGATGTTTTTAAGCTATTAGTTTCACCGGGGGGGATGGCGCGAAACGTAATTTTGATTATATATATTTTTTTTGTATGCCTGATTGAATTGACAATAAAGGAGACTTTGAACATCTGGATAAATGTTTGTGACTCTTTCAGAAAGTAATCATTGGATGAACATTTACATTTTTCTGTTAAATTTGGATGCCATAGATTATTAAATTTAGGCAACACAAGAATGCTTATATCTCAGTGAAATGTACAGATGTTGAGTTAAAGTTGGGTGTGGTAGAAGTCCAGAGTCAATCACAGCACATCTACTGCATGAGATTGTGCATAACGTTATTTTCAAGGTTTTGTCAAGATCTGTTTTTGTATTTTATGTGTTTTGTTATTCTTGTGTTAGTTTCATCAACTTGTGTCTTCATCGTTTTAGTTTCCACATGTTCAGTTGTGCCAACTTTCACCTGCTCTAGTTGTCTTCTCTGTTTTTCCAGTCACCCTACCACACCCACTTCATCTGTTCCTCATTAGTCTCATCTGCCGTCACCTGTATGTTCAGTCTCTTTCAATCTCCACCTCAGCATCTGATTTCTTGGTTCAATTCTCTTACCATCAAGACAAGTTCGACCAAAACAGCTACAAGTCCATCATTTCTCATCACCAGATTGTTCTGATGTTGAACTCTGGGATAAGACATGGTGGGTAATATGTACAGTATTCTTAAAAAAAAATGCAAAATTTCTAATTTTACGTGTGTCCATCATTTGAACATATTAAATTAAGTTTATTTAAATTATTTTTAATTCACTTCCTTGTGTTCATAATTCTGTCTCCATGTTCTCTATTTTTTTCTACGTTCTGTGACAGCAAAACATTTGGTCATTCGGCTGCTTTCTTTCTCCGCTGTTGCCATAGCGAGCAAACAGGGTGTCACAAATAAATGTCGGCTGGGAACAAAACTGCTGTTCTTACCTACAAGTGGAATGTTGTTTGAGGAAACGGGTAGAATCTCATTGAGAATAAGCTGCATCACGGTGACAGCAAGCAGCACCGTGACCTTGAAGCCAATCTTGTCTCCACCTTCAGACATGAGGAGGGAGGCAATGTCCAGACACAAGAAGAAGAGAACAGGCAGCAAGAAGTTTGCAACATAGAGGGAAGACCTCCTCTTCATTGTGATCTGTGAAAGGATGTGTCAGATGGTTCAACGTTTCACTTCTTCATGTAGAATAAAATAATCTGCTGTGTGTAGTTTCCAGGTAAGTAGGTGAAACGGGAAAGATTTCTACAAAAAAAAAAAGATTGGTCAAATTTCTATTAATATACTCCAAGTGATACATTGATGTCCCACATTGCTATCAGATTTGAATAGTGAATGTTTGTTCTAGTTTTTTTAATAGATGTACTTTTTTTTATCTAGTCTGAGAAAGTGCAGAGTGATGGATCCTGGCAAGTGGATGGCGCAATTGTATACATTAACTTGGGCATTGCCGGTGCTAGGGGGTCGGAAATGGTGGCCTTGATCACCGTAGATTAATCTTCGGTCATCCCCAATCATTTCAAAAACTAGAAAGCATAGCTATTTCAAAGTATGAGTGATCAGTTTACATATGTGATGGTGACCATTTTGCATTTTGACATGGCAACACAATTTTTGATAGTAACCATTTTTACATTATGATGCAGCCACACACCAAAATGGAAGTCGGCACATTTTCTTATTTTTTAAATTATCCTGCTCACAATATGGACAGACGTATATGGTGGCATCCATCTTGGGAGTTTGAAGTGGTGACACAATTTTGGACAGTGACCTTTTTCACACCTAGACGCAGCCACTCACCAAAATATTGGTATTGCTCTTATTTTTCCAAGTTATGCTCACAACTGTTGGAGCATTGTATCTAGAGGTCATGTATGTTTTCATGTACTGATGTTAAATTAATATAGAACCATGTATGTGAGGTTGAGTGAGTCTCTACAGAGAGGAGGCTGATAACTGAACTTTTGACTCCTTCAATAACAATGAGCTGTGAAGCAGAGGTCGTCTTGTTTATAGGCATCTACATGAACATGCCTATTAACAGCATCAAGAGATTCTTCCTGTTATTCAACTGTATAGCAAATGAAACAGTTTGCTTCAGAAGCAACAATACAGCTTCTATGTGAATGATTGCAACATTGAAATACAAACAGATAAGAAGCAGGACCACAGCAGCACAGCTCTTCTTTCAACTGCCAGGAGGAAACATCAGTAACTAAAACACGACTCAGCTCAGCAAAGAAAAAGTCAAGTAGACAACTTTGATTTTAGTGAACGCCTCGCTCCAGAAAATACTTACTGTGTGAACAATGACGGTTTGGTTGAATCCAAAATAGCTGACAGTTTTTTTGGTGACTGACTGGTTCATGAAAAGCCACTCATACTGCGTCTGCATCACTTCACGAGACCACTCAGTGAGTGCCGTATCATTTTCATAATATAAAATCTTTAGTTCTTCATCTGGAATGGAAGAAAAACACTGTTCATTATTTAACAGTTTAAGTCAGATATTTCATCAGGTGGTTGCAACTTAAAATAAAATAATAAATTTACCGGAGTGCAAGACAGACTTGAAGGAGATGTTGCAGCTCTGGCTGTCAAATGGGAATCTGTAAACACGCATCCTGCAGGTGCTGATCACAACTTGGTCGTTCCTATATTCCACTAAACCATTACTATATACTTTGAGAAAAGGGCTGGGTGGGGCTTTGTCCTTCTCTACCCTGTAATGTAATAAAACCTCATTATTGTTAAAAAGATTAGACCTTAACCCTCTTAGCACCATAGAGGACTAAATGTGTATATTCTGCTTGTTTTATATTTTTTTGATTCTCAACATGTCAGTTTAAAAGATTAATTTCATGAAACTTGGCCAGGATTTATTTTATTGTTATTTTTAAGATTCAGTCACTCCTTCTGCTGCGAGGTGAATAGAATAGAAATGCATACACCCCCTTGGGCCTGATTGGGTCTCATTGACTCCCATTAAAACCACATATTTTTGATGTACTGTAATCCTCACATATGCTTTTTTTTATGAATACTGTAGCTAATAAATCTAACCCTTTACCTTAAATAAAAGGAAAACAGGTTTTAGTAGTGATGCCCCCACAATGGGAAGTAAAAAAAGATATTTACATGTGGCTTTATGTTTTTTTTAAACCTGACTTTTTTGAGAGGGTTCATTTTGAACATTAGGGTAAAAAGTCTTAAGGTTTTTGAATAAACGGTCATTGCTCTAAAAATAATAATGCATCAAAATCATTGCTTTTATCAATTACTGTACTGACCTGGTCAAGGCTGTAATAACCTTGTGCCAAATATTTGTAAGTGAAAAATAAAATAAAAAAAGGTTGGACCTGGGGTCTTTCTGTGTAGAGTTTGCTTGTTCTTCTCGTGCTTGGGTTTTCTCTTGGGTACTCTGGTTTCCTCCCATAGTCCAAAAGATGCATGTTAGGCTGCCTTCAGGCCCAGGCCTCCCTTGCAAAAGAGATCTGTGATCTCAATGGGATTTGCTGTTAAATAGAATGTTAATGAACTAATAAATTTGAGTGATTTGCAGCTGGTAACTTCTGAAAATCTTTCAGGAAATAATGTCTTGTAAATCTTTATTCCATAAGAATTGGACTTTTAAATTTTGTGATGCCACTTTAAAGTCTGTTTTTGCAATACTGAAGTTGAACAAAATGTTTTCACATTTTACAGTTGGCATTATTGGAATCAAACTCTAAAGAAACATTTGAATACTTAGCAAAAGTCTACTAATTTGTAGATTTTATATATAAACAGAATATGAAAAAACTATGTTATTAATATTATATGTTTATTTTTTTGTCAGCTCCTCTGTTATGATTATTCCCCACCCATAACACTTATGGGAAAAAACGTTTATTACAAAATGAACAAAAGCCCTCCAGTGTGTCAATTAATTTTTTTTCTCGTCCAAAAACTAAATTGTATATTATCGTCTGTGGAGGATCAAATCCAAGTGCAGACAGACACCGGGAACAAAAGAAAGAACAACTTTTTATTTAATGAAAGAAAAAGCTGTCATGGCAGCAAAGCTTAAAAATCACAAGCTCAAGTAGACATGGAGTAAGACAAAGCATGACGCCTGCTGGAAGCAATGACGCTGAACTTAAAGGGACACTAACGAGCCATAATGACAAACACCTGCGGTGATTGGGACTGGGAGCAGGTGAAGCAGGAGCTGACAACATGACTGGGGGAGACAGAAAACACACGTAAACACAAGATTCTAAAGAAATGAGACAAAACACATTCTCACATTATGAAATCTTTTTACAACTGAGTCCACACATTTCTGACAATATACATAATTCCATCTGGTATTTTAGTTTAACAGAAAAAAGGCATATGTTTTTAAGGCTTGATGTAATCAATTATTTAGTTTAGTTTATTCGTTACTCTGTCATCAATTTCTGTTGTCGCTGTATACAACGCGAGGAGCTAAAGTTTGCACATGCACACTTACATCTCTTCGATTGTTAGATCAGGCTTCCACAAAACTTCAGTCGGAACCGTTAACTGTGAAATTCCACAAAAAAGGCTTTCGTTCCATCCAAGAAGGGGATTCGCCCAGGCCTGGAAAAAAGTGTTGAAAGAATAGGGAAGAAGAAAAATTAATATATTTGTGCTATTCAAGTAGCTGGTGTATAATTTGTGTTGTTTATATTAAAAATAATAATATTAAGCTAACCATATCTATCCAAATGTAGGATATGAAAGTTTGATCAGTTTCTTTCTGTGAAAAAAAAAAACACATCGTATTTGAAAAACTTTGCAGTTGTTCTATTGTAAAAAAAAAAATGCTGTAATGAAAAATGCACAAAATAAAACTTTCATTAAAACATAAAACAACAAAAAATTCAATTAAAAGTCCAAGATCACTGACTATAGATTTCATTTGCTAAACAACAGTTCAGTGACATAGTAAAACTATTTTTAATAAAAGTTTTGTGACTGCATCTCTGAATTATCAAGTTAATTCAGACGAGAAGAGCAGCCATGTTACATCATGTTTACATTAATTTAAATGAGCAATGTTGCACGTAAAGTCAAATATGAAAGTGTGAAACTAAATAAAATAAATAAAACCCAAATTGTCAAAGAACATTTAATATTTAACACAATAAAAGAACCAAAGTAAAACAGGAATTGACAAAATTCAATCAGGAAGCTCAATAAGTTTTAATGAACCAACCAAATATAAACTAAGAATAAAACAAAGAAAGCAACAAGGAAAAAAAGCTTGAACAAAAAATTAATCCCTCACCCAAGTATTAAAAAAATAATGAACAACTCACCACATCCAGGATGGCGTAGATGGCCATATCTAGAAAAATCAGTGTTTTGTTCTTGTAATGTGAAGTCGGTCGGCTCATGGTATACATGTCATTACTTTTAGTCAGGTTCAAGAAGTTTAAAACATTCTGGTAAGTGCAAGTATGTGCTGAAAAACAAAGGACAGATTTATTATTAATTGTTTTTCATTAGCAGAAATGGGAGATGGGGAGAGTGGGAGTCTGCTTGAATGAACATGACACTTTATTACCAAGTCTGAGATGCTTTGAAAACTGAAAATAAAAAAAAATAATTAAGCCTTTGATTAATATATAAAGATATGTCAACTACCGTGCTTGCCGTCGTACACATTGCCTTCTGTAATTGCAATGAAAAAGACAAGTCAAATTAAAACCAGTACAGAAGATGTAACTATTAATTCTATGAGCTACACATTGTGATTTTTGTATAGTATCTCTGTGATTTTATGATTTTATTTCTGTGATTTTATAATTTTATGATTTTATTTTTCCTCCTGTGAAGCACTTTGTGACTCTCATGTCTGGGAAATGTGCTATATAAATAAAAATTACTTACTTACTTACTTACTTATAATAGTTTAATTTATTCTTATTTTTATTCTAATTTAAACTACAAACCATCTTGTGTTTTCTTCAACAAGCAAAGCTCAGAAAAAATTAAATTCAGAAGGGCACTTGCCTGGTCCACAGAACAAACGGCAGGTGCTCTAGCACCAACTAAAGTCTATGTGCAGGTCCCTACACACAATGTTGAAAAATTCTGAAGACAGTCCAACAACATCCAGAATCTTGAGGAACTTAAGAGAATTTTATACCCCCTCAGCTGACAACAAGGCTCAATAGGATTCATTCTTTAGCTTGACAGCCTTCCTAACCCTGGGTGTCCACCACCAGGTTTGAGAATGTTCACCATTAGAGGAACCAACAACCTTGCAGCCACAGCTCAAGACTGATCACAGCCCTCCTGACACTGAACAGCATACACAATGTTACTCTGTTTGTGCCGGGGACTGGATCTTTGGGATGAACCAGTCTTTGTTTGCCGTAATGTATTTTGGGGTTTAAAAGCCACTGGGACGTTATGTTTAGAAAATAAACATCTCAGTTTCTCTGATACTCCCACAACATAAGGAACGGTCTGGGTTCCTTCTTTTCACCTGATGGCTGGCTAGAGTCCTGTTTGGGTTTCTTCTCTGCTTTCAGGAAGGCCCAGTTAGGATATCCACATTTCTCTAGAGCCTGTTTTGTGTGTGATTTCTCCTTCTGTCTGGCTCCTGAGTTAGTGGGGACGCTGTCTGCTCTGTGATACAGAGTCCTGATGACTCCTAACTTGTGCTCCAGAGGGTGATGGGAGTCAAACTGTAAATACTGGTCTGTGTGGGTGGGTTTGCGGTACACCTCAGTTTGCAAATTTCCTCTATCAGAAACTGAGACCTCACAGTCCAAGAAAGCCAACCTGCCATTTTTTACATCTTCTCGTGTGAACTTGATATATTTATCCACAGAGTTGATGTGATCAGTGAAATGTTGGACTTCCTGAGATTTAATTTTAACCCAGGTGTCGTCAACATACCTGAACCAATGACTTGGTGGTCTCCCTGAAAAGGACGTCAAGGCTTTCTTTTCTACCTCCTCCATGTACAGGTTGGCAACAATAGGAGAAACTGGAGACCCCATAGCACACCCATGTTTCTGCCTATAATATTGCTCCCCATATGTGAAGTAGGTTGACTGCAGGCACAGTTTCAAGAGTTGACACAGTTGCTCTGTGGAAAGTGTGGTCCTGTTGCTCAGAGTGGTGTCTGATTTTAACCTTAAACAGACCACCTCTACTGCCTCATCAACAGGAATGCACGTAAAGAGTGATGTGACATCAAAAGAGACCATTGTTTCATCAGTCTCCATGATGACATCCCTCACCTTATCCACAAAGTCCATGGTGTTCTGTATGTGGTGTTCTGAGCTGCCAACTAAAGGGATGAGTACAGACGCCAGATATTTGGAAACATTGTAAGTGACCGAGTTAATCATGCTAACATTTGGTCTTAAAGGTGCACCTTGTTTGTGAATTTTAAGTAAACCATACAGACTAGGTGGGGCCTCCCCTGGGTACAGTCTGTGGTACAGAATACGGTCAATAGCCTTGTCCTGCTCCAAAATATCCAGGCAATCTATCAACTTCTTTTTCTAACCACTTCCTGGATCTCTTCAGCGGTGAGGTTGTCATAACTTTCTCATGATAGTCTTTCTAGTTCAAAATCACTGTGCACCTTTTTTTGTCTGCTGGAAGGATGATGATGTATTTGTCCTTGCTAAGAGTGGTGAGAGCTACCACAGCCCTCTGTGTGGAGCAGGGAGCTGCCAACCAGTGTGCTCGGGGGAGCAGACGATGGGGATTTAGGGCCTTGCTCAAGGGTCCAGAGTAGGGCAAATGAAGGTAGAGGCAGGTGCTGTGCTTTAACTTTTTCACTCATATTTTGATGTTGTTTGTTCTCTAACCTTTTTGCCACCACTCATTTTTCAAACATAAACCTTTAACGTCAGGCAGAAAGCAAGTGTTGTTTTTGTACATCCAACATTGCACACATAAATAAATTAACAGTAAGTAAATTTAATAAAATATGTGTACAGTTTCAGGACTTATTAAATTTCTGTACAACATTTTAGACAAATGGTTTAGTCTTACCACTTTCTTCAGGACTCTGACTGGAAGTGTTTTTATAAAAACCTGATGGTTCATCTGTTGTAATATTTCCACCTGTCAGAAAATAATTCAGTGAGAGCTTACAGTCTTTACATTTTATATTTGTATACAATATTTGTAATTATATAACAACAATTATGAAATATAATAAACTCAGTAAAATACATTTGTGATGCTTAGGTTTGCTGAGATGGACTGATACAAAAGGTTTTATTTGGAATTCCTTGAACATTTAAATACATTATTTTAATCATAAAAGAGTAGAAGTCTTCTTTTGTTAGAACTGCATCCAGACACACACAATTTTTGGGCATGATAAAGTATTAACATTTTTTAAAGTTTGAGTTTAATCACGATGCGTAGTTCTGTTACACTCAGAGCTAGTTTGAATTGTTTTTTAAAACAGAACATGAGATTTGTACCTGGTGTTTCTGCAGAGCTGTAATTGAACTTCTGTTGATCATCACGAAGCTCCTGTGACTCTGAACTGGAGGTATTTAGATCTGACAGGAAGAAAACTTAGTTATAATTTCCAATCTAATGCCCAGGTGTAAACTTAATAGAGAAAAAAAGATTTAGCCAATAAGCAAAATATATCTCATTTTTACAGCCACATGCATAATACAAAATGATCTCATCTTACCTGTGAGAAGGAGGACAAAAGAAAGGCAAGAAAAAATCATGATGGAGATGTGAGCGAGCAGCTCTGTCCTCTGATTGTTCTGAAGATGCTTCCAGCTGTAAATATATCGGACGGTCGACACCCGCAGCACTCAGATTTGAGTAGTTTAAAGTGGTTTTCACACGCATTTCTCTTCTATCTTTTCCATTGTGGTGGAGACCTGGGAGCAACAGGAACAGAGTGAACAATAACTCATTAGGAAAATAGAAATCCATTTATTAAAGTCACAATAATTGCATTTTCAGGAACAGGAAGAAATGTCACAATACTTTAATACATCCTGTTGTATTTTGGAAAATAGATGGAAAATAATGAGGGGACGAGAACAAGAGAACACATTTTCTCTGAAATAATTATTGGATGTACAAGTGATGAACTTCTGGAGTCAACTGAGTTCAAACACTGCATGTAACTCACTTTGCAAGTATAAATGAGCCATAAAGCTGTTGCTTTTACAGATATTGGGCTGAAATAGGGTGCAATAATAGATGAGAGATAATTTTAGGGGCTAATAGATTGCATAAATTGCATGAATAAAATAAATCAGTCATTTACCACATTGTGTATACTGTGAATCCCCTCAATGTCACAGTTCAGAGTGCATGGACTCAGTTATTCATGGATTTTTCTGCAGAACCAAAATAAAAAATAAAAATGCTGTGGAAAGTTGTGCAATTTTGCAGAAAACCCAAAGCTTATGCATCATCATCTGCATTACCAGTGTGGTCTTCCCACTATTACAAGGAATATTTATGTTCCTCATGCACACACAGCCATAAAATTGGTAAGCTTATACTAATGGTCGTGAACAGAGACTTTTGTCTTCATCTGTTTTGTGCTTCACAGGGACGTGGCTGTGTGAGCTTGTACTAAACTTCCAGCTCATCAGTGTGGACAGCAAAAGGTGGAAGCATCCATTTTTACATCAACGATCGCTGGTGAGGTGATGTGACAGTGTTCCTGTAACACTGTTCTCCAATCTGACATCATTCATCATAAACTGTAAACCCTTTTCCTGGTCAATGTGAATGTAACTTAAATTTTGGGAATCTACTGTTTATACATTGTCTTAAAACTGCAGCATTTCCAACAAATGAAACAATTTCTCATGCTATAATGAGTGTCTCAAATAGTTCCCTTATATGCAGCTAATGATGCTGCATTAACATTCAAAGTATTTAAGGTCCATACACAGTATGCCTGATAATAATTTTGTCTTTTTATGATTTTTTCCAGCTGAGTTAACTTGAATTAACAGATTATTTAATGAAGTCAAAATGAAAACAGGATTTCATGATAAAGCCGGCACCGTTTATTTATTTTTAATCTTCACTGATAAAAACATAAATAAAATTTTTATGCATATAATGTTTTTAAAATAACATTTCCTCCCTCCGTCCTGGACTCCTGGTCCTCCCGCCTGCCAGGTCTCAGAATCCGGCCTTTGTGAGCAGGTAAGGCCGGGGCTCGAAGTCTGGCCTTGCGT
This sequence comes from Garcialebias charrua, assembly GCA_038048925.1. Lineage (NCBI taxonomy): Eukaryota > Metazoa > Chordata > Actinopteri > Cyprinodontiformes > Rivulidae > Garcialebias > Garcialebias charrua. Next base: position 9,974 of record JBBPBX010036458.1, on the reverse strand, counting down.
GCTTCAACGGGTCGGCAGCTCGTATGATCCTCCGCGGTGACCCTGCTTGCTCTGAATTTTGTCGTCGGTCACCAAACACAAAAAAGCCTGGATTTCAGAATTAAACACGCCATTGTCATTATTGTTTTTAAAATCTTAAAAATACATCCAGCAGCTGTTCCGCATCCCAAGAAATTGCAAATGGCGGATCGGTCAAAAGTTTCTGAGATCCAGTGACTCCTCCCCCTGACCAATCAGTGTCCTTCATTCACGTTTTGGTCCGGACTCGGCTCGACTGCGCTCGTTCGGTCCCACCGGAGAAGCAGGGACGAAAAGAGGACTCAAATCAGCCTCAAATCAGCTAAAATACTAGCTAAAGTATGGATGCAAAAGGGTTCTTTCCGTGTCGCGCTGCCTATAGTTGGAGCTGAGTAGGAGCAGTGCAAATGGGGAATATGACTGCATAAGAGTGAGATTGAATTTCTGACTCGCTCATTGGAGGAAAACTCCAACCACTGAACCACAGCTGCCCCAAGGTACCCCACCTCTTTCGCCAAAAGCTCATGTAGGCCGCCATGACAGTCCGGTGCCGCCCCCTCCCGGTAGTAAACTTCCGCCGGAAGTCCTGTAGTGTTTGGTTTGCTGTGAAAAACAAGCCGGGACACCAGTTTATTTTCTCTCGTTTTTTAAATTTTTGGGGTTGTTTCTTGCTGGGTTAGAGGGTGTTACAGCCAGGTATACGTTTGAGCAACGCGCTGTTGTAAACGTGAAGGATCTACGTCCATCGGAGGAGCTGACAGCTGCTCCTTCCTCTGTCTGTGTCTGGCTCTGAGCTGCTGTCGAAGACGTCGCGCTCCGATCAACTTTAGTTCGGTAAACAAAATATTCTATATAAATCATTTTGTGAAACCATGTCAGAACAATATCGGAGTATAACCGTCTGTTTAGTAGCTGTTTTTTTTTTTTTTTCATGATTTAGCGTCTGTACTGCTGTGATAATGCTGTGGTTAGCTTAGCATGTAGCTTCTTTAAAGGCTAACTTCCAGACGGTAACACTCACAACAAAGTGCTGGTTCTTGAGCCTGGACTTTTTTTTGGGGCTGTGTTATTTTAGTTAAACTGTTATTTAGCTGGTTAGATATGATTGAGACAGTTTACACATCTTTTTTCAAAGACAGACCGTGTCAACAATGACTAGGCCTCAAAACCTGACCCGTCATTAAACCAGAGTTATTAAAGCACATTTAAAATAATGATGTAAATTAAAGAGGAGAAAAGTGCACATGAAGCTACATTTGTACTAAAATGTGAGTAAATAAAGAATTTACTTAACAAATCTGTCATTAAATAATATAACTCTGTGTTGCACACGTGTTTATACAGTATTATTTATATTTATTTATATTATTTAATGACAGATCTGTTAAGTAAATGCTTTATTTACTCATTTTAGTACTAATACTGTACTGTACACACTGTCTATGACAAGTTTTCTTTTTCTACTTTACAGAAGACTGAAGCCACGAGATCCATCCAGAGATAAGATCCTACATTAAGTAAATGCTTTATTTACTCATTTTAGTACTAATACTGTACTGTACACACTCTCTACGACAAGACAAGTTTTCTTTTTCTACTTTACAGAAGACTGAAGCCACGAGATCCATCCAGAGATAAGATCCTACATTAAGTAAATGCTTTATTTACTCATTTTAGTACTAATACTGTACTGTACACACTGTCTATGACAAGACAAGTTTTCTTTTTCTACTTTACAGAAGATTGAAGCCACGAGATCCATCCAGAGATAAGTTTGTACACCTGGGTCCAGTCTCAGATCTACACCTTGGATTCCTGTGGAGTTGGCTGAAATCGGACAGTTCCACATGAAGAGAAATCTGTTCAGTTTGCTGGTCTCCATCATTGCTTGTTGAATTGGTTTTGATCTTTATTTTGTGCCAATTCATTTTCATTAAGACAACACCACCCACATTTGTCATATTGTACACTATTCAGTTTCAACTGTTTTAAATGTATAATTATAGCTTTTATTCTGAACTTTGTCAGTCTCCTGGGTGATGAAAACTTATAAGCAAAATGAATGTTTTTTTGCTTTGCACATGTGAATAAAAACACTGGCCTAAGAACAATCGGGACCTTCAGTTTTTATTTATGTTTATTACAATGAGTAGTATGGGTGACATCACAATGAAACTACTTCACATTATTAGACATTGAACAGTGTATTTTAATTATTGAAATAACAACAAAAAGAACAAATGTAAATGAACAGCAGATTTATTTATAGAAGATTTTAACTGGTTTGTTGCTGTGTGTACGACTGCACAAAACTTCTGGACGAAGTCGAGTTTCCATCCATGTCCTGGGAGTCTGCTGGTGATTGAAGATTCTACGACCGGACAGAGTACCTTAACACAGAAATGTTTAGATATGGAGTAAATAATTTCTATGTTTCTCTTTTGTATATAATACACCATGAATGTTTTTGTTGAAAAGCTTATGTAATAGTGTATGTATGAGATCAACTGAAAAATGACTTCTTTTTTTGTTTTATTCAACCACAATGTAACAGGTTCTTCTTTAAATGGCAACACATGGTTTTCTCAAAACAATGAACATATTTCATATTATCTTGTCTTTGAATATTGCAGAAAATATATAACTACTTTATCATCAACTTGTTAATTAAACAGCATGTGTTTCAACTTTGTACATTTCAATTGTGACATTTTCAACAAATTTTATATTAAATGTATGCTTCCATTCACAGCACAGACTTGAACTCTGACTATTAATGTCTGGCTGTGATCTAAATATTCTGATATAAGTGATGTACCTTCCACAGTGTGTCCAGTCAGCCTGTCCGTGAGCAGTGAGATAAGATGTTATCTGTGCCTCAGCTGTCACTGCTCAGTGACAGCTGAAGCACAGATAACGTCTTATCTTCGCAGTTAACGTCTTATCTTCGCAGCTTCTTAAAACATCCTTGGAATTATCCACCTCTTATGTGCTTCCATTTACGTGAGGTAAAGGAAACTTTTGTGTAAATAAATAAATCGCTAGCAAGTATGTTTCCCCACAAACGTAAACAAGAGCGCGGGACCGCGACCGGAAGTACACTCCCGGCTTCCGCTATGAATTATGGGTAGTGCCGCGAAAACGAAAATAAGGTGGATAGTACCTTCTTAATATGTCAGAGCATGGAGTATGGAAAAACGGGCAAAAGTCTCAGTTTAGGCTAGTCTAAAGGTGCCAATAGACTTTACAATCTTTATGCTCTAATGAGAAACTGCGGGGGAGAAAAGTTCCCAAAAAGTTTCAACCAATCGTTCAACACTTGACACATAGTGCTGTGAGAACTAGTTGTGACTGGGGACAATTCACAAGGTGGTGGCTCATAAGAAAATATTAAATTTTCATCACGCACCTATGTTAGCAATGTTTGGTTTTGACACTTCACATAAACCAGGTTTACAGCTTTAACTGCTTTATTTGAATTTTGTGGGAGTTCCAGTTTTTCTTCTGCAGCTTCAAGACACTAGATGGCGCCAACAAGCACCTGTGGCCCATTCACCTGATGAGCTGCAGGAGTATAAAAGGCACTTGATGACTTCCCTTTGACGATGGTGCATTATCTGCCTCCTGGTAGTTGTGTTCCTAGCCACTTTACCATTCCCTGCAATTTGTAAAGACTAAACCTTTGTTCTCACATGTTTCAACACTGATTTATGTGTTCCTCATGTGCCTTGGACCTCCCTGGTTTCATCCTAGGCCTCCTTGTGACTTTTCCGGCTGTTCTCCACCACTTGCCCACCGACTGATGCAACCTTTCTGGGACTTCCTCCTTCGTGATTAATGGACCTATTAGACCCTCTTTCCTATGAGGGCCTTTTCCCCCATCAGTAAGATATAAACAGTATCTTGAATCATCATTTAGGATCCAACCCTTCATTATAACCCTTGTCCTTGCTCTCCAGGGTTCCAGTCCCTTCCTTGCCATGTTGCAGCCAATTGTTGATTTTCACTTTTTGCAAAAAAAAAAAAAAAAGTTAATTGCTCTCAGTTTTGGAGTTGCTCTTTTTGGTCACTACTAATCTAGGTATTGAGTAAAGCCTCACAAATTTAGCAGTATTGTTTATGTTTATGTTTATTAAATGTGTTCATTTTTTTTTACAAAAGAAACAATACAAGACAATCTCATAAATGATAGTGTACAAAATGTAAAAAAAATGAAAGGTAGCAGAAAGAAGAATAAATCTTATTATATCTGCCCCTTACTTCCAACAATCAGATTAAACAACAATAATCAACCATGTTATATTATATCCAGCCAGCAATTATCTTTACCCGCTTCTTCCTTTTCAGGTCTTGGGGGTCACTGGTGCCCATGTCCAGCAGTCATTGTGCGAGAGGAATATGGTAATGTCCTGTTTGTTCTTTTTTTCCATTTGTCATCTGGGCATAGTTCATTTCAGTTCAATTTAGTTTATTTACATAGAGTCAAGTCACAACAGAAGTGATCTCATTTATGACAGAAACCTTTTAAAATAACGAGTGGTTTTTATGGAAGTTCACTCAATGTTCAACTCACGACTTTTATGAAAAAAAAAATCACACAAGTGGCCAACTGATGTGGCATCTTCTTAACACTTTGGATTTGAAAATTCCGTTGTCAAATTTGTCTATTAGACATCAACTCCAGCCGATCAAAGAAATAAAAATCTTATGTTTGGTGCTAGTATTTATTGCTCATGGGGAAATTAAACACAGACGTAGGTCAAAAATTCTAAGTCGGAAACTAATTTGTACAATTTTTCATATCATTGTACAACGTAAACATTTTTCAAAGGTAAATGCAAATATTTATATACATTTTTATACTTTTCATATGTTGACCCAACTTGCTATACATTAAAATGAAGACTCTCCTGTCCTTTATTAGCCGTACACTGAGTTTATTTAGAGCAATAATAATCACATTATATATTGTGATTACTTGAGTACATGTTATAAGATTTATTGGCTAAAATATTTATTACAAAAAATTCAAAAGAAGACAATAATATTCATTATTTTCTATGGAAGAAAAGCCAATCAACATCCATGAGGTATTTATTAAAAGTTTTTAACTACAGCAACATTTTTATTGTAGTAAATATAAATAAACATGAAGTGATATTAACACTATAATTGTTTATAATAAATACATATATTGTACAGCTAATGTAAACACTCTTGGGTAATAGGAAAATTACACAATGTTATATGTGTGTCATTTACAAAGCATGCAACACATTTGGTTGATATAAACACATTTAAAACACAATGTTTGAATAATAGTAAAACTTTTTGGACCTGGCTGAAGGAACTCTGATAGAAAAAAAAACAATAAACCTTGATGTTTATCATCAGAAAAATGCTTTTCATTTAATGTACTTTTATGTGGATTTGATTTGGCGTTATTTGTCACCAAACATGAAAACATAATCAGTGTGTTCATATGATTGTGTTTTAAACCAAAGTATTTTTTTGCAAATCTGTGATTGTTCTTATGAAGCGATCATTTCCACGTATGAGGTAAAACTACACCCTCATTCATGATGACGTTGCAGGATTATGACCTAAACACGTTGCGCAGATGCACTTTTAATCTGACTATGAGAGCCACAGTGAAAAGAGAGTGCATAAAAACACAGTGACTGCTGTGACGTAAACAACTTGAAAAGCCTTGTTGATTCTGTTAGCCACTCCGGTCCAGTGGCCAGACGTCTTCTGGTCCTTGTTACCAAGTAGAGTGACTTCTTTTTTAATCACTCCCAGCTCGTCTGAGACCTTTTCCACTGCGAAGAATAATTCAATCAGTTGGCTGCTGCTGCCCTGAAAGAGTCATTAGTGCACAAGTTATGGACACAATGAGGGGGGACAAAAACACAAGACAGTAAAAAAATAAAACGCATATGAATTCTTGAAGTTTATAGATTTATAAAAAGCAAGTTTAGTTCATCATTCAGTTTTATTTCAGAAACGTAAAACAGTTGTGGCAGCATTTTTGAACCTGAAAAATTCTTCAGAACATTAAATTGTGATGTTCTTAATCATTTACCGATCATTTATCAATTTACCGATCGATCTACGTTCCCACCCTCATCTATGGTCATGAGCTTTGGGTTATGACCGAAAGAACAAGATCTCGGATACAAGCGGCTGAAATGAGTTTTCTCCGCAGGGTGTCTGGACTCTCCCTTAGAGATAGGGTGAGAAGCTCAGTCATCCGGGAGGGACTCGGAGTAGAGCCGCTGCTTCTCCACATCGAGAGGAGCCAGTTGAGGTGGCTCGGGCATCTGGTTAGGATGCCTCCTGGACGCCTCCCTGGTGAGGTGTTCCGGGCATGTCCCACCGGGAGGAGACCCAGAGGAAGACCCAGGATACGCTGGAGGGACTATGTTTCTCGGCTGGCCTGGGAACGCCTTGGGATTCCCCCAGAGGAGCTGCTCCAAGTGGCTGGGGAGAGGGAAGTCTGGGCCTCCCTACTTAGGCTGCTACCCCCGCGACCCGACCCCGGATAAGCGGAAGAAAATGGATGGAAAATGGATGGATGTTCTTAATCATGCAATTTAGTTTCTCCTTCAATAAAAAAGTCTGAACGTCTGAGCACTTGTTCTGTTACGTCTGCCAATTGCTTTGTGGCGTCGTCTTAGTCAATTTAGGATTTTTTTTTTACGTTTTTCACCCTCCTTGGATGACATTACCTCCAGCTCTGATGTTAAAAATGTTGGTGTTGTTTTAGATCAGGACATGTCTTTTATCGTCCACATTAAAAACGTTACTAGAACCGTCTTCTTCCACCTGCTTAATATCACTATAAACATCTAAAAATGATGCGGAAAAACTGCATTTGTCATGTCTAGACTGGACTATTGCAATGGTTTGTTATCTGGGTGTTCAAAAACTTCTTTAAAATGTCTTCAGTTGATCCAAAATGCTGCTGGCAGAGTTTTAACTGGAGTTACTGGTAGAGATCATATCTCTCCAGTTTTAGCTTCTCTCCAGTGGCTCCCTGTCAAATCCAGAATTGAATTCAAAATCTTACTTCTAACCTACAAAGCTCTCAACAACCTAGCTCCATCTTATATTTGAGATCTTATTGTTCCATATTTTCCTAACAGAGCACTTTGCTCTCAGACTGCATGTTTACTTTTGGTTCCCAGAGTTTCCAAGAGCAGAATGGGAGGAAGATCTTTCAGTTTTCAGGCTCCTCTCTTGTGGAACCAACTTCCAGTTTCTGTCCGTGAGGCTGACACATTGTCCAGTTTTAAGACTGGACTTAAAACTTTCCTTTTTGATAAATCCTATAGTTAGGGTTGACTTGTTAAGGCTTAGACTACTGGAGGACAAATTGGCCTCATTTCCTTAAATGATTTGTTAAAATTTAATAGTTTTCATTTGATATTATTTCTCTTAACATGTGATTCTTGACCTGCCATTGTGTATCTGTTACTCCTTCCTTTCCTCTCACACCCAGCAGGTTGAAGCAGATGGCCGCTTGTCCTGAGCCTGGTTCTGCTAAAGGTTTCTTCCTCATGAGGGTGTTTTTCCTTTCCACTGTCGCCTTAATGCTTGCTCAAGATGAGAGTTCTGTGATGGAGTTAAACTCAAAGCAGTCTGCTCCTCAGTAAATAATGTTATATATATTTTTTTTTAAATTAATGTTTCTGTTCAGTGCCCTGAGATGACTTCTGTCATGACTTGGCACTGTATAAATAAACTGAATTGAATTGAATAATTTGTTTATTCACGTTTTTAAAAAAAGATTCTAACCTTGTCTGTGTGAATTAACAAAAAAGTTTGTTTTAAGAATTGAATGTGAAACACTTATCGAGACAAATATGTTTTGTTAACAGAACCCTAACATCTTTAATCATTTGAATGGAACCAACTCCTTCAACAGGAACACCAACCTCTTTGTTGATGGACGTTGTTTGATCAGACATCTCATCATAGACAGATGCATAGTGACAGCATTTCTTTAATTCTGGAAAGTTACAGAAGACACATACTGTATATACAAATAAGTTAATGGAAATGATGTAATAACTTGTTAGAAATGATAGTGAAGTCAGATCTAGTAGTTAATACAGCATCAAATACATTTTATTTGTTAAATATTGCATTTGCTCTGATTGTCACCTCTGTTTTCAATCATCTTTGGGTCATTGTCTGTGTTTTTGTCCTGAGATGCTGCATCTTTATCCGTCAGATACTTCACCAAAATGGTCTCCAGCAGGCTGACCTTCATCAGAGCAAAAATCCCAATGCAGTAAATCACTGAGAAGCCAAAAGGACACAATTAATATGGATGCTGAATCAGTGGGTTCTGTTTTTGCTGAAAGTCTGAGCACGTTTTCTGATACATCTACCCATTGCTTTGTGGTGTCCTCTCAAGCCCCTTTCATAAGATGGCTCAGTCCGGCCTGATGCGTGTTCAGTCCTCCAACGAGCATTCAGAAAAAACACGAAGGCGGATTGGCGAGTAAATTTTACTCGCCTCTGATGCGCCCCTGATCCGCGACTAGAGGTAGTATCAGATCCGGACCGAGCCGGGCAGACCCTCTTGTGAATGCAACCGCGGATCCGCGCTCAGAATATGATGATATCAGTGAGCGACCGCAGGATTAATCAACAAGCAGATTTATTAACAAGGGAATATTAAAATTGACACGAAACAGCAACTTGTAAAAGTTAGGTTCGCTCTTTCCCCCCCCCCTCTCTCTCTCTCTCTCTCTCTCTCTCTCTCTCTCTCTCTCTCTCTCTCTGAGCAGCGGAGGAGCTGTGTGTGCGTGCTCGCTGGAGGGAGACATCAGCTGTAGATTTATTACTGAGGAAATATTAAAAATGACACGAAACAACAACTTGTAAACGTCTGACGTCCGTCCCAAAATAAATACGTTGTGGCCCAGTTCAGCTCAGCTGAGTTCTGCTCCACGCCTCTTTTGGATCCGCGCTGCGGCTTCATTTCTGAACACGTTTATGTGAGTGGGACCTGCCCGCCTTCAACTGTGGTCTTATGAATGACCCGGGGAGGATTAAAGCCGGACTGGTCTGTGCGGCAATTGCGCAGATTTTACTTATGAAAGGGGCTTTAGTCATTCAATTGATAACCAAGGAGCAGTTTTGTGTTGGGGGAGGTTGGAATGGAGACAAACCTCCTTGTATTTTACCTATAAGTGGAATGTTGTTTGAGGAAACAGGGAGAATATCGTTGAGAAGAAGCTGCATCACTGTGACGGCAAGCATGACGCTAACTTTGAAGCCAATCTTCTCTGCGGTGTTTGACATCAGGAGGGAGGCAAAGTCCAAACACAAGAAGAAGAGAACAGGCAGCAAGAAGTTTGCAACGTAGAGGGAAGACCTCCTCTTCATCTCGATCTGTGGAAGGATGAGAGATGGTTAAACATTTCACTCCACAATCTGCATGGAGGTGCAGTTTTACCAGGTGAAATCTAAAATGACTTCAGAAAATCCAATCATTAAGTTATTTCTTCACATGTGTGCACTCCTTTGAAAAGGTGAAAAAACCTGGACCAGTCATTCTCTTCTTGTCTGCGCCTTTCCTCGCTACGTCACTTTTCGCTTTTTGCGGACTCGCGGTTGTTCAAAGTAATATTGGACATGACACAGAACTGACCGATCAATGGATGAGCCACACGATCGGCATTGATTTTTATTATTTGAAATAAATTATTTGAAATTATTTAGCACCTGTGTGCAGCCTACAGCTGTGGGAGAAGCTTCCTCCTGCAGCTGATAAGCTGATCTCCTGCAGAATGGAGAAGTGGGAGTGGCCAAGGGTGCAGCCGGAGGCAGGGAGCTGAAATTATGACATTCTGCACTTTTTTAGAGCGTTTAGAGTTTAGAAACATTGTTTAGAATATAGCAAGAGTGTGGGAAGAGTTTAAAACACCTTTATATATATA
>JBBPBX010036457.1:19334-31476 GCA_038048925.1 Garcialebias charrua | reverse complement strand
GCATTTTGCCTGCGTGCAGGACTCCCTAGGCAGCATGGCGAAATGAAGCTGATTTGACGTTTGCTCCAGGAGTTCAGGAGCGAGTAGAAGGTGCCGCTATGGCAAGCCAAGTGTCTCATTAATAGCCACTTTTACCTAAGAGACACTTGAGCCGTTTTCGCACTGCACGGTCCTCCCCGGCCCAGCTCGTCCCTGGTTGGCCCAGAGCCCGGCCTGGCCCGCCCCAGCTCATTACGCATTGTGCGGAGAGCCGCCTTGAAGTGGGTGGGTAGTTCTCTTGAAGTGGGTGGGAAGTTCTTGTGTGCGCACTTTAAGAAAAATTAAGGAGTTTGTGTTAACCATAGGCATAACACAAACTCCTTTTTTTATCCAATAAAAGACAAACGTAAAATAAGTTCAACAGAGTGAGATTCGAACCCGAGTCGAGAAAAGGCTTGGAGCGGCAACCCAACGCTCTACCAGTGAACCAACGGGTATCTTGCACATTGTAGTTCCAGTTTTCCTTTTAACGGATCGCCCCTCAGAAAATCCTGGCTACGCCCATGTAAAATAAGCTGATTTGCAGTGGTGGGCACCAGACCGCTAGGGAGCGCTAAAGCGCTAATCCGCTGATAGCGAACCTAAACAATTTGTTAGCGCTATAGCGGATTGACTAACTTTTATAATTCATAAGCGGATTTGCGTTATTTTTATTTAAAATGCAGTATCGCTAATAACTAATTATCTATCAGTAAAAACGAAAAAACTTATTTACGGGCTCTTAAATCAACCGGACGACTGCTCACGGACCACAGCGCCGGATGTGGCCCGTGAAAAAAGCGTCCTCCTAAGGGGCCCTATTGCTAGAGAGAGCGCTCTCTCTAATAGCAGCTAGCAGCCAGTGTGTTACTCTGCAGCCTTATTGCTTGTTTTCGAAGAGTCAGAGAAAGAGTTTTTAACATGGAGGGTGAACTTATGGATGTTTCTCAGCAGCCTACGCGACGCGTCAGCGCCTCATTTGCCCTGCTCAAAATGGCGGCCACAGAAGCGAGCCCACACGGACTTTACAAGAAAACATGGTAAAAACAATTATTTCTTTGCAGAGAAAAAATATATTTCTTAGCTGACTTTATAGCACAAGGGTTCGTGAGCTTAACCGTTTCACGAAATGGTCAAATCTGCTGGATTTAAAAATGTAGTTTGCCATCAAATCTGCTGGCTACCAAGTGTTGAATTGAACTAGCGGTTTAGAATTAGCTTCCGCTAGCTTTTCTAAGACATAAGCGCTTTTGAAATTGCGGACCAAAATAAATTAATAAGCGCTTTAGAAATAGCGGAACTAATTTTTGGATTAGCAGTGCCCACCACTGCTGATTTGTAATCAGTTATTAACAAAAATTAAACTCAGAAACACTAATACAGTACAGTATATATATTCAGCTAACAAATGTATTTTTAGGGGTTTCTGTAGTTAAATTTTAATGAAATTCAGCTCGCGCTGAGGTTGTTGTTAGAACGAGTTGATGACTCAACACGCAGCAGTCCCGCCCTTGTTGCAAACAACTAATCAAATGATGAGCAGTACATGACGTCAAACTGGGCCCGGGAGCTCGGCCCGATTAGAACCTCAGTCGGTGGGGTTCCAAAACTCGGGCTGCCGCCGGCCCGAAAAGGCAAATGCGAACAACACAAATCCGGGTTAGAAGCCGGGTGGGGCCAGGAAGGGCCGGGGAGGGCAGTGCAGTGTGAAAACTGCTTTGGATTGCCATATTAGTCGAGAGCCCTCTAGTGGCTGAAAATGATAGTGTTCAATATTTTCCATGTCAAAATGAATTAAATCATCAGATCTCAGCCAAAAATTGGGACATAAATATGGGGGGGGGGGAGACATATATTAGTCGCTTCGGTGTATAAGTCGCAGGACTTGCAAATTTAAGCAAAAAAAGTGTGACACTTTATGGCAAAAAATACAGTAGTTGACCAACTTTTTTCTCCCAAGACTGACGAGGAGGATTTTTCAAAACATGCTAATTTGAAATGATGTAACGCTGGACCTGGATACAGATCCATTCATTGTAGAGCCTCCGTCTTTTTACCCCGTGTATCTTTTTCTTTTTTAATTTGTAAACAGCCCAGAGCCCAACAGAAACACTCACAGGTAGAAGTGGACATGTTTGCAGCAGTTATTATTTCACACATTTGACTCATTCATTGGTTGTTTTGCTGACAGAGATGGTGTTACAAGCAGAGCAGAACGTGTTTGACTGCTTGGCTGGTTTCAGGCTGTTAAAACCATAGTCTTGGAAGCCAAATCTTATAAATATTCTATTAGTCTGCAGATTATAAAAGTGTCAAGGCTACACAAAGGCTTGCATGTCGAACACGTGGAGTCTAAACACGTTTTCTGTTTCAGGCTGTTTTTTGTCTTCGTTCTTTTCCTTCCTAATCCTCAGTATAAGTAAACCTTCTTGTTTAGGTATTTTATTGGAGTGTTTCTGTTAGTCGACCACAAAAACTGTGAGAGCTTGCATCAATAAAAAATATATATACTTTACAGTTTTCGTAAGTTTTTGTCCACTAAGATTTAAACTATAATACTTTCATTAAAATAATATTTTGGCTTCTTACAAATGAGTGAAGATTTTTTTGGATAGGAAGGAACATTTTAGATTTTTTTTTTTCTTCTTTCAGCTGCTCCCTTCTTCAGGGGTCACCACAGTGAACTAACTCACATGAAGACTTGGTGATTATTTTGATGATGGATGCTCTTCCTTTCTGTATTCTTGAAGTTTTCTGAAGAACAAAATGAAGTTAGCAAGTTAAAAACAGCAGATTGTCATGTATGAAACTTTTTTTACCAGTACGAGAAGAGATGAACGGCTGCACCAGTGGATTTATTTTAACTCGCTCAAATGGCTTAAAACCAGTGGTTGTCTATTCTGCTAACAGAGTATTAAAAAAGTCAAGTTAAAGTAATAGTTTGAACCTTATGATGTGGTGTTTTGTGAAAAAGTTTTAAACGGATAACATCTTACCTGTTGTAGATAGCTCTTTGAATGGTTTCAGTTTGAAGAAACAAGAGTTTAGCCTGAATGTAGTCAAGACCAAAGTGACCATTTTAACACAATTAATTTCATAGTGGGTTTTGTAGCTGTTATTTTATAAACCTTTACATCACTGTTAATCTTGTATTGCACAGGTTTTTCTGTAGAGTTCTATGAATATGTGACGCGCCACGGGAAAAGCAGGAACAAGTCGCACACGCTCAAACAGAAAAAATCAATAAAAACTTCAATTTCTGAGAAGGCTCACACAAATGACATCAGCAGCTGAAACACTTCATGACCAGTCTGGGGACACTTTAGGCAGTAATATTATATTTTATTGAAATTAAAAAAAAAAAGTTTTTTTTCAAGATGGCAGCACAGACAGGACTTTGATCCATTCTTTTCAGACTAGCAATTAGTGCATCAGTCTAAGATGTAAACTCTTTTTCTCCAAACAAATGAGCTACTGTATCTACAACAGGTAAGATGTTAATTCTTCACAAGTAAAATGTCTGTAAAAAGCTTAAATGGTGTGTGTGTCTGTCCCATCCTGACAGAGACAGACAGAAACAGACTAAAAGATAAGTCTCAAACACACACACAGTCACTGTGCAGAAACTTTGGAAACATTGTGTCATGAGTGGCACCATACTTTGGTGGTCACACATGTAAATGATTATTTCTACATTTTTGTAGGAAGTATGAAAACTACAGTATAAGACATTTTACTTCCAGTTTTAAAATAAAAATATTTTGAAATGAAATACAGTACAACTGAAGTCTATGGAAATGGGAGGATTCAGAGGGGGTTTGAGAAGAAGTTGTGAGTCGTACATCAGCAAGGAACACGCTGGGTAGAGAAGACAACAATGCCTTTTTTAATGGATGATTTGTGCATGTACAAACCAGATTCCAAAAAATTTGGGACACTAAACAAATTGTGCATAAAAACTGAATGCAATGATGTGGAGGTGCCAACATCTAATATTTTATTCAGAATAGAACACAAATCACAGATCAAAAGTTTAAACTGAGAGAATGTATCATTTTAAGGGAAAAATATGTTGTTTCAAAATTTCATGGCATCAACAAATCCCAAAAAAGTTGGGACAAGTCCATTTTTACCACTGTGTGGCATCCCCCCTTCTTCTTACAACACTCAACAGACGTCTGGGGACAGAGGAGACCAGTTTCTCAAGTTTAGAAATAGGAATGCTCTCCCATTCATGTCTAATACAGGCCTCTAAAGCTTTGTTTATACTTCATGCAAGACGTGCGGCTGCGGCCCAGCGATGACATAATTGTGTGTGTGTCACCGACCGCATTGAGTGTTTATACTTGGGGGATACATTATAGTAATCCCTCCCTCTTCCCTCCCACTGCATATGTCACGTGCACACCCAGCGCACTCCCAGCGTGATTGTTTTATCAGGACAAACGTATTTAATATATATAGGCTCCATTACCTCGATTTGTGAGTCCATTATGTCGGCTGTTGTAATGTTTGTAGTCGTCCCCTGGTGTTTAATGTATGTGTCCAGCCACTGCAAAGACAGGTATAACGGAGGAACTGGATTGGTCCCGCCTTGGCGAGTTTCTCTTCAAAACTATCCATGGCAAAGCAAAAACAAAAACCGGCTTCTGGAAGAGTAGCGGGTAGCGGTGTGATACACCATATATTGACATCCAAACAAAAAACGCCCACAAACTTTGAACCAATCACACGCTCCGAGCCGCATCCTCCGCGTCTCGCAGTGCTGACTGGGGGCAATGTATAGGACGGCTGTCACCGGGGGATCGCAGCGGGAGTGCAGACGGAAGTTGCGCAACTTTTTTTCACTCAACGGGGGGTAAAAGACGTGCGACAAGAAGTATAAACCAGCCTTAACTGTTCAATCGTCTTGGGCCTTCTTTGTCGCACCTTCCTCTTTATGATGCACCAAATGTTCTCTATAGGTGAAAGATCTGGACTGCAGGCTGGACATTTCAGTACCGGATCCTTCTCCTACGTAGCCATGATGTTGTGATTGCTGCAGAATGTGGTCTGGCATTATCTTGTTGAAAAATGCAGGGTCTTCCCTGAAAGAGATGACGTCTAGATGGGAGCATATGTTGTTCTAGAACCTGAACATAGTTCTCTGCATTAATGGTGCCTTTCCAGACATGCAAGCTGCCCATGCCACAAGCGCTCATGCAACCCCATACCATCAGTGATGCAGGCTTCTGAACGGAGCGTTGATAACAACTTGGGCTATCCTTGTCCTCTCTGGTCTGGATGACATGGCGTCCCAGTGTTCCATAAAGAACTTCAAATCGTGACTCATCTGACCACAGAACAGTCTTCCATTTTGCCACACTCCATTTTAAATGACCCCTGGCCCAGTGCAAACGTCTGAGCTTGTGGAGCTTGCTTAGAAATGGCTTCCTCTTTGCACTGTAGAGTTTCAGCTGGCAACGGCGGATGGCACGGTGGATTGTGTTCACTGACAATGCTTTCTGGAAGTATTCCTGAGCCCATTCTGTTATTTCCTTGACAGTGGCATTCCTGTTTGAGGTGCAGTGACGTTTAAGGGCCCGGAGATCACGAGCATCCAGTAGAGTTTTACGGCCTTGACCCTTACGCACAGCGATTGTTCCAGATTCTCTGAATCTTTTGATGATGTTATGCACGGTTGATGATGATAACTTAAAAGTCTTTGCTATTTTACGCTGGGTAACACCATTCTGGTATTGCTGCACTATCTTTCTGCACAACAATGGTGGAATTGGTGATCCTCTTACCATCTTGGCTTCTGAGAGACACTGACACTCTGAGAAGCTCTTTTTATACCCAATCATGTTGTCAATTGACCTAATTAGTGTTAATTGGTCTTCCAGCTGTTCGTTATATGCTCAATTTCCTTTTTCCAGCCACTTATTGCTACTTGTCCCAACTTTTTTGGGATTTGTTGACACTGTGAAATTTTGAATCAACATATTTTTCCTTTAAAATGTTACATTTACTCAGATTAAACTTTGGATCCGTCATCTATGTTCTATTACAAATGAAATATTGAAATTTTACCATCTCCACATCATTGCGTTCAGTTTTTATTCACAATTTGTTTAGTGTCCCAACTTTTTTGGAATCTGGTTTATACTAAAATGTGGTTGGAGCAAAAATAGTTTGTTGTTGGGAAGTTTAGACATCTCTAAAGTGTGTGACATCGTCTGTCATTTAAATGTTTAGTTGACAACAGTCCTTAATGTTAAATTGTGATTTGGCAAACAATTGTTAAAGATCTCAAAATGCCAGCTCAGTCTTCTTGTACAGTCCGACGTTCTGTGACCTGTTTCTGTTTTGCCTGCCTGGTGTTGTGAAGCACATTAGAGCTTTAGAGCTCGTAAGAGGGCTTGGGTTTTCTCTAGCATGTTTAGTTAAAATCCTCTTGTTGTTTGGGGAGATGGCTCAGTTCAATGCTGACAACATTTTGGACATAGTAACAAGGGCACTTCAATTCTTACTGGTTGGCGCCCTTTATAACTTTTCCACACTTAAAAATGTTCAAACTATAAATTATTCAGGTTGTGTTACTCATACACATCTTTCAAACGAAGCTTTTGCCGTGGCGGTTTTAGGAACTTCCACTGCTTTGCACAGTTTGACATTATTCTGGATGGGGGCTCTTGTTCTTTTGCCTGCCTCCTGAAGCCTCCCTCTGTTGCAGTGTCTACGGCTTCTTGAACAGCCAACACCATTCCAGCGTCATCTCCATGGAAACGAGCTTGAGCTGCTCTAACGATTGGGTCCCCTCTCAAAGCCTGCCTTTTTGTGATAGGATGAAGGTAGCAGGACTCCCTGCCCCCATCATGCCACCCACATCTCAGCATCGCTGCGAGACCGGAGACTGGAACCAAGACTTGTTAGTTACACTGATTTTTCTCTTACACGTCTTTTCTTTTTTGTGTTTTCATGTCGATATAAAGCTGTTTCAGCATTACGGGGGGTAAGAAGAGGACCTGCGTGTCTTCCTTTTTCTGTCTATGACAGACTCCTGAGACGACAGCGGCGGCGAGAAAACAGAAACCAGGCTTTTGTGATGCAGGGAGCAGGACACTAAATGGTTTTTAATCATACATTTCATGATGAAAAAGACTGCCGTGGTGCAACATCCTTTTTTTTTTTTTGGCTTTTACAAGCCAAGGTTGATAAGACGGACCTGAGTGTCCTGATGTTGGCCAGCGTCACTACGCACAGCGAGTGTAGTTCCTAACAGCTTCTGGCTCGTTCAAGCCTCAACAAGCTGCACCATTGCAGTTCGGTTTGCTCACATTACCATTTGTATTCAGTTTAGTAAACAACAGCCATGAGGATAACAACATTTTGTTTGGGTTTAAACACCTCACCTTGGCTGTGAACAAGAAGAAGACAGTCTGGTCTGTCTCACTCTCTTCCATTGGAGGCGACGATGTAATGGCTTGGTCCTGGCTCCGTCAGACACGTAGATCCAGACAGCGCTGTGCGACTTCAACACAGCATGATGTATGACCTGTTTGCTCTACCTGAGCAGCCCGAACCTGCACCGGCGCACCCAGAGATGGAGAACCGCGAGGAGGCAGAGGCTGTCGGGCATCAGCAGCAAGAGCCCAGGGGGCCAACGGACCAGGATAAAACTCAGTGCGGGGTCTTGGAAAAGGATGTCACAAATATTGCACATTTTACTACATCGCTGTTAGGAAAGAGGCACCACTCACTTTATGCCAACCTCAGCGGGTTTGAAGTAGAAGGAGTACGAAAGGTAAATATGCAACATTTTGGTACCATTCTAGTTTTTTAACTACAGAAATAGTTTTTACTATTTGACCAAAATATGTGCATTATAGAATCATAGGTGTCCTTAAAATGAGCTAAACGCTATGATAAAGGTTGTAATCTCTTATTTACCGTATATCTCTTTCACCCTTGTAAATCCTCATGCCTATTGACTGTACGCATCCTTGAGAAAGTTGTATGAATGTGCATGCACCGGTAGGTGCAAAACATTTGTTTTCTGTAACAGTGACGTTATGTCGATGCCAGAGCTCTTAAAGTTCTCTGTGTGGAGTTTAGAAAAGAGTCCATTCACTTGCACTTTCTTTCATCAAGCCTCTACTCTTGTTTGGTGAGGTTACCTCAGCTGTGACAGGATTTTATCATCTACAATATAAACCACAGTACTGTACTGCCTGCTGTGTTTCCCATATCCACCACTTTATTATTTGGTCAGCAAAATCACAGTTAAACAAATGGTCTAATGAGGTATCAAATGGCAACCTTGAAGATAATCTGTAGCCACCACAGCTGGTTAGATGTGGCATGAAATGACTCATTAGATATAATTATGAAGCCATTTCACACTAAGGGTCTGCTTATCTGTAGGAGGTTGTTACTTGCAGGTTACACTTTATCATTTGAAGTGAATCTTTGACACAACTGTCCTTTTTATAGAAACAAATCCACTCGCTCAGTCCAGTGCTGGTGACTTGGTCAGCTGTGTGTTATCTGTAGTGTGTAATTATGTGGCAGCATAAATTATTGTTCGATCAGCTAAAGATCAGGCAGACCTGAAACTGACATGCATCTTGGTTGGATCAGTCGTAAATAAACAACTTTAACTAGGAGAAGTCACAGCTGGCAGTAAAATCCATCTTGATTGATCGGGTCGTAGACGCTGCACGTGCAAATAAACATGCAGCCACGGCACACATCAGCCCAACCTAACAGCTGATCAGTCACATGAACTACATTATTATTTTGTCTTTCATTCAATTCAGAATCACTCGAGCTGCATTTTGGTGAATTACTTATTTATTTTTGACAACTCAAATAAGTTGTAACCTCATAAATAACTGGTTAGGGTAAAGACATTGATGACTGGAACCAGTAAAACTCCTGATGGTGTGCTGTTTGCTGTGTTTTATACACAAAACTTCACTGGAAACATAAATGCTGTGTAACTCTGGGAAACACTTTGTTTTTGAGACATCTCATTTTACAGCAGTGTATTGAAAGAGTTTCTACAACACTTTTGTTTCACTTCTTCACCAAAAACATTTAGCTGTCTCTTTACAAGTCTCTGTGATGGATTGCATGGAGATGCTGTGAGGTTCTTGAGGATTACTGGATTGCGTAGATGAACAGAACAGCAGTAGAGTGTGAGGATTTAATTACTTTTTAATGGCCATCAGTTGTGTTACCTGTGACATCATCATTTTAATTCCAGTTGCTTCCCAAAGTGACAATAAAACCCATTATTTCTCTCTGGTGGAGAAGCGTTATGCTGACAACAGTTGTGTTTTCTCTCAGAAAAAAAAAACCACGTAGCTATTTCCTGATTATCTGTTGGTGACTGTTTACAAATAATTAATTGAATTGAATGAATGAGCGTGTTTCCTGCTAAGTAGAATAAATCAAATGTGGACATTCCTGAGTTAGCTGTAAGCTGTGTCTTCAGAGACATAAATATTTAACTTCACTGTCAGTAACATGACATAACTGATGATCAGCAAAAAAAAATCTGTCACACCACTCCAACTGCTGCAGGGTGTGGTACTGTTTGAAATGTTTTATTTTGTACTTATTCATTTCAGTTTAACCAATAAACAAGGATCAAGATTGGAATTAGAATATTGTTGGCACATTAATTGTAAAATTGATATGTAAATTGTGAGAATATTGCTTTAGATTTGTGTAACCACAACTCAGGGAAGGCAGCAAACCTTACATTAAAGAGACCTCATCCAGATGTGTTTATATTTATTTTATGAATTGACTAAAAACTGCTAATTGTTTAGCAAAATCGATGTCCATCCAGAAAGCATTAGATGTATTCTTGACACTGATCTTCATGGTCCCATGTGTTAGGGGCAACGTGTGTGTGTGTGTTTTATATTGGCCAGCCACATTATTGCTTGTAAATAATTGATTGGGGAGTGTGATGGTGATATCTAGAGTACCAGCCCCCTTTGGTCTCCCAGCTGAAACATCACGTTAATCTGTCTGCCGTCTGGCTGCAGTCAGGCGTAGAGTCTCTGTGAAGCAGAGGTCAAAATGCTGTCGCTTTAACAAACACTGGAACAGAGCTATTCAACTAAATTACTCAGGGGCACAGTTCCTGAAAACCAACAGCTCAGGGGCTGGACATTCTGCAAGTATTCTCAATGAGAAAATTCAGCTCATGATTTAAAATCTAGTTTAATTTACAGAGAGCGAGTTGGCAGACTGAGTTGAATAGACCTGGTGGAGAACTTTTATGTCAGTATTTGTGTTGCTTTTACATAATACTGTATACTGTTCATCAAATCCTCCTGTCATTCAGACAACATAACAATAACTACTATGTATACTATTACAAATGTTTTTTTTTGGGTACTGTACCTTTATCAAAATTTGAACCACTGCAGGTGTTTCTCTTGTCAGTCCTATTTAAAAAGTATTTTAATTATGTATTGTCATCTCTGGCACCAAGTTTCAAATCTTTTGTCACTTTTTATTGCACTTTGCAGTAACAAAAATCTTCACTTTAATTTCCTTTGAATCAAAATATGTGGCTTCAAAAATTTTGTGGTGACACAAAGACTGTCAGGGTGTCTGTTTTTTCCTACATTAAATGGCTTGTTCCTGTTGTGGGAGCTTTTTCCTGTCTGACATTCACACACCAGTTTGCCATGGTCTCAAATAGGGATGCATGATATTATTGGCATGTATCAGTATCAGACAATGTTAGCGATAAAGTTAAATATCGGACATCGGCCATTCCATCAAAATAACTCTCCACTATAAAAGGCTTCTGTTTTAAGTTAATTTTTAATATAAGAAACTCAAGTACATCTATTAATGCACTACTACTTATGCACTTTTCACTTGTCACTTGTGAACAGGTTGAGTTTAGATTTGTGAAAATTTACAAATGTGCACTGTTCGAGTGTTATCATTGTGTTAGAGAGAGTAAATGTCATGAATAAACTTCACATTAAACATAATCCAAGTTAAAGCGTTACATCATTTTCATTTTAGTCCTCTGCATTTGTTAGCAGGCCAAACTGACAAAGACCATGCAGAATACTGTAATGTATTTTAATTCCACAGCAGAGAGAAATCTATGTAGTCTTTTTAAGTTGGTCTAAGGGGAAAATATCGGTATTGATATCGATTATCGGCCAAATAAGTTTTAACATATCAACATATCGGATATCGGCCAAAGATCCAATATTGTGCATCCCTAGCCTCAAACTGCTGCCAGGATGGATCTATTGGAAATGCTTTGAGTCAGTCAGAGAATCTTTTCTTGTCATTTGCACCACATGTGGTACATGTGATGAAACGAGATTATATACACAGGGTCCCAGTTACATCCATCAATAAAAAGTAAAAGAAAAACGATAATAACATCTAAGATATGAACTAAGAAAAACCAACTAAAAATACACTAAGCACTAATATCATAGAAAAACATTACTCCAAACAGCAGCATGAACATGAGTCTGTATGAGCAGATGGTCACAAATGAACACAGCAGCATGAAACAGATCAGCAGCAGCATGAAACAGATCAGCAGCAACATGATGTGATATTTCACAGTGATTATTCTGGTTAGATATTCATGAGTTTAACACTCGGGGTAGAAGCTGTTCCTCAGTCTAGCAGTTCTACACTTAATGCTCCTCAACCTGAAGGTTGAAAGGACATCTCGTTGTTATCGTCCTGCAGCTGTCAGGAAAAGTCATTTAGGCCTTTTATTACTTGATTCTTAAACATATATGAGCTGTGTACGGTATATATAGAGTGACTCTTGTTGTAGAGTGTTTGAGCACGGCTCTCTGTCCTGATCGTCTTCTGTCCTCTTCCAGACAGTGTGTGAGTTCACTGAGCAGTTCTGTCAAGAGTCTCACCTGTTGTCTTCAAGATCACTTGACCCATCTGAGTCATTTGTTGTTTTGGAAGGTCAAATAATGTCTCCTCATCCCTTTTTATTTCCCACTGCTGTTTAAAAAAAAGATGGCACACTGTTCATATAATTTCTTGAAGGGCAACGTTCTGTCAGCCAGAGTGGGAAAGACTGTTCAATGTTTTGTCACATTGCCAACAGAGAACAGGT
>JBBPBX010036457.1:0-10667 GCA_038048925.1 Garcialebias charrua | reverse complement strand
TATAAAATAAAGAAATGGTTCAAATTGGCTTTCTGTTGTTTTTCATATGGAGTTCAGATTAATTTGTCCTTTCTATATTAGGATCAGGAAACAGAGGGATACTGAAAACTACAAATGGTTTGAAATACAACAAAGCTTCTATCTCCGGCACATTTTGTTGACCTTTTATGCTTCATGGGCAGTGTCAGTAAATAAATGTGTATGTGTGTTTTATTGGGGCACCTCAAAGTCAAAGTCAAAGTCAACTTTATTGTCAGAACTGCAATATGTACAGGACTAGCCTGGTTGATACCAGACCCATGTCCTTCACTTCGCTTTGGACTAGGGTCTGGCATCTCTGCCATAGACAACGATTTCTCCTGGAGATTTTTGAATGGACCAATCAGAGAACAGGAGGCAGAGTTTTGTTAGTTTAGTCTGGTGAGGTCCAGGCTATTCAGATAAATTGCTCAGAAACCACTCGGTGGATATTTTTTCTGCCACCAGTGTGTAATTATATGTCTTTAATTTACTGACTGTTGGCCTAGATGAAACATTTGAGATAAAATTCGATTTTTTATCATTTATTTTCGTAGCGCACCCGAGGCTGTTTGGAAAATATCAAACCGAAACTATTTAATATCCAGCAGATTTGACCATTTCGTGAATTGATTTAGGAACTGTTAAGCTCAGGAACACTTCTGATATAACGTCAGCTATGAACTATATTTTTTCTCAGCAGAGAAATAATAGTTTTTTACCTTGTTTTGATGAAAATTCGTTCGTGGCGGCAGCCATTTTGAATGACGACGTCAGTCGACATCGTTCAAAACTCCGCCTTCTGCTCTCTGATTGCTCAGGAACACTTCTGATATAACGTCAGCTATGAAATCTATTTTTTCTCAGCAGAGAAATAATAGTTTTTTACCTTGTTTTATTGAAAATTCCTTCGTGGCGGCAGCCATTTTGAATGACGACGTCAGTCGACGTCGTTCAAAACTCCGCCTTCTGTTCTCTGATTGGTCCGGTCAAAACCTACCGGAGACATCCTTGTGGATGGGAGAAATGCCAGACCCAGCAGTGAAGGGAAATGAGAATTGAGCGGAGCTGCGTAGGAATGGCGAGGGCCAGGCTAGTACAGGACATACACAGGACCGAAATTGCGTTTCTCTCAGTCCCTCGGTGCAACAGTAACCATCTAAACACTAAACACTAAAACATTTAATAAACATAAGCATAAAATAGTAAAAAAGTGTAATACTGTCCTGAGTTTTTTCATAATAGTATAAAAGTATGAAAATTTACACCAACACTGAAACACCAAACACCCAATGAACATAAGCATAAAATGAAATAATAAAAGTGTAATACTGTCCTGAGTTTTTGCATAGTACAGTAGTATGAAAAGTATAAAAACGTAAATCTATAAAATAAACTGAAGTTTCTAGCGTTGACATTTGCAAAGAGTGGCACAGCAGCATATAAGTTGATGTACACAGTATATGTATGAGGTAGTTGATGCCGGTATAGAGGCAAAGTGGCATATGAAGTAAGGCACATAAGGCACATTTGGCATCCTTAGATAAGGCTAGTCAGAGAATGCTGTATATGTATCTGCAGTAGTGTAGACAAAAGTAGTGTAAATGTAAACAGTAGTAATAAATGTAAAGCAGTAGTAATAAATGTAAACAGTATTAATAAATGTAAACAGTGAATGTAAACAGTAGTATGACTATAGGCAGTAATGTAATACAAACATTAGTGCAAATATGAGAAGTAGTGCAAACTGAATGAACACATGACCGAGAGTTCAGTGAACAACCCGTTTGATGACACAGAGTCCAGTGTTAAAATCTTTGTTGAGTGGCAATGTGTGAGAAAGTTTTTTGTGTTAAGGCAGCCTTTCAGTTGCATTCACATTTTTTGTTCAGTGCCCTGAGATGACTTTGGTTGTGACTTGGCTCTGTATAAATAAAAGGAATTGAATTGACAGCAGACAGATTCGAACAGACCAGAAGGATCTTTGGTTGCTTTGACTTTGGTTGCTTTGACTTGTCTGCTGGGCTGATGGCTCAGGTGCTACTGACAGACGACGTCTGCCTTCCTGCTGAGAAGTTACATCTGCCTTGCTTTGCTGAGCCAGGTTCATGTGAGAACACTGCTCTGAGAGGGAGAACTCACTGAGCAATAACATTCATAATGACTTGAGAAGACCTCACCACCTGCAGCCCTTTCCTTTGGCAGGCAGAGGGGAATAACTAGCAATTAACCAAAAGGATTGCTTGCTTTAGGAAAATGTTTAGGTATTTTTCAGTGCGATTCCCAGGGACCAATCGATCAACATGGATGCACTTCAAAATCATCAGTACAGAGGGAGGGGCGTCTGAGATCCTCAGATTGATTGTACTGCAGCATTGTCATCCTTACAAGAAGACTGGACTGAAGAGACCGCACATTAGAGAAGAGAAAGCACATTAAACTCAAGTCTCTCTCTGTATATACAGTATTTGTGCATATACAGTATGTGTGACCCCCCTGTGCAGCAATAACTGCAACTAAAGGTTTCTGGTGTTGATCAGTCCTGCTCACCAGCTTGGAGGAATTTTAGCCCATTCCTTTGTACAGAAGAGCTTCAACTTTGGATGTTGGTGGCTTCCTCACATTAACTGTTGCTTCAAGTCCTACAACATCTGGATTGGATTAAAGTCAGGACTTTGACTTGGCCATTCCACAACATGAACTTTATTAGGGATGCACGATATTGGATTTTTGGCCGATATGCTGATATGTTAAAACTTATTTGGCTGATAACCGATACCGATATTTTACATATATTCCTTTGTCAGAACAGAGCCCTCTTATTTAGGCTTATATGCTACAAAATTGTGTAACAGCTGTAAGAGCTGGTGACATATTCAGTAACATCCATATGATATGCATAGAACTTTAACTTATATTATCAGGAGATGAAAAATTACAAATCAATGAAACAACTCACACTCAAAATGGATAAAATATACAGTGAAATGAACAAATACATTAGAACATGACAACATACGAAGACTCAGAACCTAAAATATATAATGTTGAAAATGTGATTGATGCAATTTTTTTCCTGTAATAAAAGATAGCGAATATTATAATGAAGAGCAGTTTAATGACATCAATATATCAAATGGAGTTCTCTCTATTATTCACTTTAATAGCAGAAGTATAAATGCAAACATATCCAAAATAACAGATTACTTAAAACAGTTAAATAGAACTTTTACGATAATAGCGCTGTCAGAGACATGGCTCAATGATGATAACACAAGTAATATTCACATCGAGGGGTATGAATTATATCATATGAACAGAAATAATAAAAGAGGTGGTGGAGTCGCTCTATTTGTCAATAATGAAATAAAATGTAAATTAAATAGTGAAATGTCAATAATAGTTGATAATATTATGGAAATGATAACAATAGAAATAATAAACAAAAACGATAAAAACATAATAATAAGTTGTGTATATAGATCACCAGGAGCAAATATAGAAATATTCACTGATAAAATCTTGGAGCTAATGGAGAAGAGTTTTAAAGGGATTGTGACATGATTTTGTAAATTTGAATATTTGTCAGAACATATATATCTTATATCATTGAGCTCTGGTCGTTTTTGCATAATAAATTATAAATATATTAAATTTTTATTCCAAGTTATGGTAGTCATTTCTCTGGGACACGCCCCTAAAATTCCGTGCATTCCGCAAAACCGTCATTTGACGTACACGTGGGGAGCCGCTGCTCAACGCGCATGTAATTAATAATGGCGGAGCATGTCGACTCAGACGAGTGCAGCATTTCTAGTGTTGATCTAAGCGATTTGTCTTCAGTTTTGGAAGGTCAATATAAGCAGTAGAAGTTTTAATCTTGCTCAAATCATTTTATTGTATACTCTATTAATGGAAAACTTATTAACTTTTACGATTCAGCTTTAAAAAAACGTGCAGGGAGCTTCGTGGCTTTGAGCATGTCCGATTGCGTTTGAGATCTATCATTTTAAGACAGTAAATCATCCAAAGCTCTCATTAATAAACCCTCCATGAATAAAAACACATACTGATGTTACTTGATCGCGCCGACATAATTTAAAAATACCTAAATAGCACTCCGTGTTGACTCGGGTATCTATGCTAATGTCTGTTAGCAAGCAGATGTCGGCAGATAGTCCAGGTCACGTCTGACATATATCTTTTTTAAACAGTAAATCATCCAAAACTCTCATTAATAGACTCTCCCCTAATAAAAACAAACAACAAATCGTACCTGATCGCGCCGACATAATTTAAAAATACCTAAATAGCACTCCGTGTTGACTCGGGTATCTATGCTAATGTCTGTTAGCAAGCAGATGTCGGCAGATAGTCCAGGTCACGTCTGACATATATCTTTTTTAAACAGTAAATCATCCAAAACTCTCATTAATAGACTCTCCCCTAATAAAAACAAACAACAGATCGTACCTGATTGCGCCGACATAATTTAAAAATACCTAAATAGCACCCGTGTTGACTCGGGAGCTATGCTAATGTCTGTTAGCAAGCAGATGTCGGCAGATAGACCTCACGTCTGACATATATCTTTTTTAAACAGTAAATCATCCAAAACTCTCATTAATAGACTCTCCCCAAATAAAAACAAACAACAGATCGTACCTGATTGCGCCGACATAATTTAAAAATACCTAAATAGCACCCGTGTTGACTCGGGAGCTATGCTAATGTCTGTTAGCAAGCAGATGTCGGCAGATAGACCTCACGTCTGACATATATCTTTTTTAAACAGTAAATCATCCAAAACTCTCATTAATAGACTCTCCCCAAATAAAAACAAACAACAGCTCGTACCTGATAGGCAGTAAGATGGTCTCTGCAGACAAGACTCTCAGTAGGAACCCATCGGTCACAAGTTCTCTGTACTTCCATTCTAGGCAAAGTTTCTCATCTTTTGGGAATTTGTGAAGGCTCACTTGTTCACTGCTGATATTAGAACACCCAAATGCGCTACAACGTGATGGCATTTTTCAAGTTACACCAAAAAAAAAAGAGTCGATCTTTCACCAAACAAAGGGGCAAGCCAGGCTCCGCCTTTTGCCCAGTGCCCACGTGTACGTCACATGAAGATTTGCATAAGTTCACGGGGCGTGTCCCAGAGAATTTATGGTAAAAAATTACCATAAATTGGAATGAAATTTTAATATATTTATAATTTATTATGCAAAAACGACCAGAGCTCAATGATATAAGATATATATGTTCTGACAAATATTCAAATTTACAAAATCATGTCACAATCCCTTTAAACTGAGAGAATTTATCATTTTAAATGAAAAATATGTTGTTTCAAAATTTCATGGCGTCAACAAATCCCAAAAAAAGTTGCGACAAGTCCTGAACATAGTTCTCTGCATTAATGGTGCCTTTCCAGACATGCAAGCTGCCCATGCCACAAGCGCTCATGCAACCCCATACCATCAGTGAGGCAGGCTTCTGAACGGAGCGTTGATTGGCGTTCCAGCCACTTATTGCTACTTGTCCCAACTTTTTGGGGGTTTGTTGACACTGTGAAATTTTGAATCAACATATTTTTCCTTTAAAATGTTACATTTACTTAGATTAAACTTTTGATCTGTCATCTATGTTATGTTATGCATAAAATATTGACATTTGCCATCCCCACGTCATTCAGTTTTTATTCACAATTTGTTTAGTGTCCCAACTTT
Source organism: Garcialebias charrua (assembly GCA_038048925.1). NCBI lineage: Eukaryota > Metazoa > Chordata > Actinopteri > Cyprinodontiformes > Rivulidae > Garcialebias > Garcialebias charrua. The sequence goes on along the minus strand of JBBPBX010036457.1, from coordinate 4,917 downwards.
TTTGGAATCCGGTATGTACTTGTAAACTTAAAAAAAAAAAAAGTTTGTTGCTCTTTTTGCCAACTGTGATATCTTATTTCCTCTGTTCAGGACTGCAAATATCCAGGGTCAGGGGAAGGAGTGAGTGGGAAGCCCACTGCTGCGACGTGGCCCTGGTTTGTCCTCATGGATGAGGCGTTAGGACAGAGACCTTGCATTGCACCTCCTGTCCTAATTTCCTCCATCCGTGAGGACAATCCAGGTCCAAGCACAGCAGTGGGTGACCAGGACGACAGGGCTGAGGAGGAGGAAAGAATGGAACAGAGACGAGGAAGAAAGAGGAAGAACAACAGAGAGGATGAGTTAATGGACTTAATCAGAGAAGATATGAAGCTGCAGAGGGAGGCAGAAGAGAGAAGGTTGAATGAAAGTAGGGAGATGATGGAAAGATTATTTAGTATTCTAGAAAAAAATGCAAATACCGGTAAATAAATTACCGGTATATTTATGAGTTTGAAAAATGTGTTGGTCTTTGTTTTGTTCTAATTTTGAAAAAATAAATTGATTACAAAAACTAGTTGTCTATAATTCATTTTATTAACAGTAAGTTAATTAAAAAACAACAAAAGGTTCTGTGGCTGCCAGCTCTGCAAACCCACAGGACACCACCTGCAGGTCCTCTGGGTTTTTAGGCAGGTGGATGACACCATGATGGACAGCAGAACGAGGCGTCCCAAACACTCCTGACTGAGACCACCTGCAAGATGCACCTGCCAGCCAGAAAACAGTTGTCGCCCCCAACCATGTCATGAATCCAGGTCCAGGAGATGAAGCAACACCTCCAGAGACTCCCTGCATCATCACAAGTCCAGTCTAGGATCTTCTTGGTTAAAGTAACGGTCCAGGACTGGGATATTCAGATTAATCCTACAGTACAAGGGTCTGGTCTGGTTCAGGACATGTAGAGAACAACAAAACATTTAGTTTAAGATTAAAGTATTTTTTTCATTCATTCAACCTTTATTTAGTCAGGTAAATCTTATTGAGCCTCATGGCTCATTTACGAAAGCGACCTGCTAAAACTAAAGAACGATGAACAGCAATGGTAGAATTTCCTTAAACAATAGAAAACAAAAGAGAAAAAAAGAGAGAAATACATTTTTTTAAATTAAATATTAAAGTATTATATTTATTTATTAAATATTAAAGTATTATCATAATAATGAGGTTTAATCTACTGATGCTCAATGAAAACACTTGAGTGCTATTTTATTAATAAAATAGATGAAAGACCCTGTTTTTAACTTTTTTTTTACAACCCCTTTATGTACTAATGGATTTTATACAATAAAATATTGGGAAATGTTATGCTGTATTCTAAATTTCAAATAAGTTACAGTATTTAAAATTTTAAATAAGTTATAAATATTATTCTAGTATATTGTTTTATTAAATTATTAGTAAATAAGATAGATTTTTGATTTATTTATTATGCACAAGTTAACAAAGTTAATACTGACAATGAAATTATCCATGAAACTACCGTTTATAGCCAAAAAAAAAAAGTAAGTTGGATATATCTGTCAGCAGAATATATAAAACATGCCACCAGCAGCAATAAAGTTCTGTATTTCCTCTAGAATTAAAAAAAGCCGTAAAAACAACAGCATTTCAAGCTCCTTTCTTCCTCTGGGCTGAGCGCCGTCACGGTTGCTAGGCAACATGACGTACTCCGACGTAACCGTGAAGGCTAGACCTGTCCCAATTCAAAAGAAATTCACAGCCGTGAACTTCCGGTCTACCTGGTCTTTGAAGGACCCGGCCTCCCTGTACCAGGTAGGCCGGGTCCTTGGTAGTATGCAGCCGTCGGATTGGGACACAGCTACACACACACAAACACAAACCCAACACCATTAGTAGCATGGCATTAGCAACAAGGTTCCATTAGCAGCATGGTACTGTTAGCAACAAGGTCCCATTAGCAGTGTAGGGATATAATACTAGTCAGTTTTGCTGACTGTACAAATATTCCAGATGAAAGATTTGAGTAGATTTTATCTGACACAAACTTATCATCAATATTCACGAGTTCTCTTTTTTTAGATCAATATCAATAATTCTGTGACTAGACCAGATGTAATTCATAGGAAACATTAAACTTATGTTGGTACAGCAGGACTGGACCATTTATTTAACAGAATCATAAATTTACATCACAACATATGTACATGATTGGTTGATCATTTTTCCTATAATTAACTTCAGCATGTGTATACGCGTCCGTAACGTCATAGGAACAACAGAACACAAGTTATGGGTGTTAATAACCTATATCTCTGCTGGCACAATAAACTTAAAGTTTAGTTACTTAAAGTAAGAAAGTTTCAGTGAAGAGAAAATGGAGGATGAAAGAAAAGTAGTCATGAGGAGAGGTACTTGTAAAGTAACTGAATGTCCACACACTTGTTCAGCTTTTACCAGAACTCTTCTTTATGCCAGCTCAGAACCAACACAGCATATGACATGAGCAGCAGGACCGAATAACACAGATCACTCAGCTGGCGTTACCATGACAACCCCCTTGTGCAGCACAGTGACTAACTGTAACTAACTGTAACTGCTGAAATATCAGTCCTTATATGACATCTCCCCTTTTAAACTTTTGTTTTCTCTTTCCTTCCATAACACTTCATAAAAAGTTTATATATATGTATATAACCAGGAAAACAAACAGAACAGATTATAACATCAAAATTAGTGCATTTGGAACATGCAACAACATGCAACATCAAAATTAGTGCATTCATACTTCTACTCCTCTCTCTCTTTTTTTTTTTTTTTAGTTTTACAATGTAAGCCTGACCACAGGTTTACTAAGCCTGCCGGACCGCGTGAACACCCGTCCGTCTTGTGCAGGAGGTGGACAGGTCTGCACAACTGGTGATGCAGTGTCTGTAAATATGGCAGGTTCAGCCTGTTGCACAGTAGGCTCAGGCTGTGGACGTTGTAGAGCAGGTGGAGAAGCATCTCCAGATGAAGCAGGCATGCACAACAGGTGGCGACGGTTGCGTCTCAGAGTCGTCCCCTGTTGTGTCTCAACGATGTAAGACCTGGGAGTAGTACTGTCACTAGCAACTACAGCAGGGGTCCCCCAGGTGTTCTGGTGATCCAACTTGGAGAGGATGTTGTCGCCTGATTTCAGTGGGGGTAAGGGCTTTGTGCCATGACGCTGATTGTAGTAGAATGCTTGTCTCCGTTTTTCTTTAGCATCCTTACACCTGACCGCTCGTAGATCAGGCCATCTGGGTTGGAGATTTGACTCGAGCGTGGGGAGTGTTGTTTTGATCTTTCTTCCCATGAGTAATTCTGCAGGGCTGACACCTGTGGTGGCGCACGGGGTAGAACGGTAACACATGAGTGCGAGCAAAGGGTCTTTCTGTTTCAAGATTCTCTTTGCAATCTGTACCCCTCTCTCTGCGTGTCCATTTCCTTGAGGGTTATGTGGGCTCGAAGTGATGTGCTGAAAATCGAACTCTTGAGCAAACTCCTGAAATTCTGCACAGGCAAACTGTGGCCCGTTATCCGAAACAACTTGGTCCGGGCAGCCGAAGCGAGCAAAGAGTGCCTTTAGTTTTAGCACCACTTGTGACGCAGTCGTCGTCGGCATGTGGAGTATCTCAAGGAACCTGGAGAAGTAATCTGACACTACCAGGTAAGTGTGTTTGTTAAAGTCACACAGATCGATTGCAAGTCTTTCCCAGGGTCTGCCAGGTAGTGGGGTAGAGATGAGTGGCTCCCTACGCTGAGAATGTTTCATCTCTCGGCAAGTTTGACAGGATTCCACTTTCAGTTTAATGTCAGAAGAGATGCCCGGCCACCACACGGAAGCATTAGCCCGCTCTCTGCATTTGGTCAGACCCTGATGTCCATCATGGATCCGATCTAGTATGTCCGCTCTTAAAGTGGATGGGACTAACATGCGACAGCCTCTTGTGACAATCCCATTGTATTCTGACAGTTCACTTTTGATTGGGTAGTAGTCTCTGATGGCTATGGGGACATTTCCTATGTATTCTGGCCATCCCGACTTAATATACTGCAGTATCGTCTGTAAGTTACTGTCGGCTGCTGTGGCCAAACGTATAGACTCTAGCTTTTGTGGAGTGGCTGGCATGCCTCTGATAATGGCTGCAATGTAGCACTCTATATCAGAATGGGTTTCGCTCACCTCCGATGTGCACTGTAATGGGCTGCGGGAGAGTGTATCTGCCACAATGAGAGTCTTTCCTGGTGCATACTCTGCTGAAGGTTTGAACCTCATGAGTCTCATCAAGAGTCTTTGGCAGCGTATGGGGACATTGTCCAAGTCCTTTTTATTCATCAGTGGCACCAAGGGCTTGTGGTCAGTGACCAGTTTGAAGCTCTCCAGCCCAACCAGATATTTTTCAAATCTCTCGCATGCCCAAACACAAGCCAGACATTCTTTTTCTATCTGGGCATACCTGGTTTCAGCGTCAGACAAGCGGCGTGAACAGTAAGCGACTGGCTTCCAGTCCCCCTCGTGTTGCTGCAGCAGCACGCCTCCGATGCCGTAGCTGCTGGCGTCTGCTGATACTGCTGTAGGTCGATTCACATCATAGAACTTTAGTACAGGAGACGTGGACAGAATGTCTTTGATTCGCTGGAACGCCTCCTTCTGCGGGTGGTCCCACGTCCATGTAGTCTTAGATCTCAACAGTTCATACAGTGGCTGACCCACTGTTGACAGGTGTGGAATATACTTCCCCAAGTATGTGAACATGCCGAGAACACGTTTTAAATCTTGGACATTTTGTGGTTCTGGTAGCTCTTGAATAGCTTTTACTTTGTTGGGATCAGGTTTCACACCTGACTTGTCAATCACCTGGCCCAGGAAGTGAAGTTGGTTCTGTCTGAACA
>JBBPBX010036456.1:0-31476 GCA_038048925.1 Garcialebias charrua | reverse complement strand
GTCCTAATTGGGGGGATGCTTCTGCGAGGGGGTGGGTCTAGTGGGTGTTTTGGTTTGTTGGTGTACACACATTGTTTGACATCATTGTATGGGTGTTTTCCTTTTTTTTCTCTTTCTTTCTCCCTACCTCCCTTCCCCCTCTCCCTTTCCCCTCTCTCTTTCAGGCGACCAGGGGGCAGCCCCGCCTATTCTACTCTGGGCTGAACTATGGCTGATTCTATCGCAACACCAGCAGCAGGGGTAGGACAGGAGATCTGTTTTACCAGCTTTAATTGCAGGGGGATTAACACCCCACAAAAGCACAGTAAGGTAATACACCATATACAACGCTTGGGGACACACATAGCATTTTTGCAGGAGACACATCTTAGGAATGGGGACCACCTAAGGTTGAGGCGTAGCTGGGTTGGTCAGGTTTTCCACTCCTCTTTCAACACCAAATCCAGGGGGGTGGCGATTCTTATTAATAAATCTACCCCGTATGTGCACTCTCAAACCATTTCTGATTCATATGGCAGATACATTATTATCACGGGTACTATCCACAATATTCCGGTAGCTTTGGTTAATATTTATGCTCCCAATTGCGATAATGACAACTTTTTAAACACGTTTTTCAACTACTACCCGACATGTCCACTTATCATCTCATAATGGGAGGCGACTTCAACTGCTGGCTAGATCCCCAGCTGGACCGTTCATCTCTAAATATAGTCACGCCCTCACGCTCCTCCAAGGTCATAAACTCCTTCATGTCAGAATTCAATGTGCAAGAGGCTTGGCGATTTCTACACCCCACTCAGAAGGTTTTCTCTTTTTTCTCCCCAGTCCACCACACCTACACGCGCATTGATTTCTTTCTGATTGATAACAGATTGTTATCTCGGCTCACCGGATGTAAATACGATACTATTGTTCTATCAGACCATGCCCCAGTTTCCATAACTATCAGATTTGGCTCTCACCCCGTCGAACGACCGCGGTGGAGACTTAATACCCGCCTATTGATGAATGACAGGTTTGTATCCTTTGTAGCGCGACAAATAGACTTCTTCCTAGAGACCAATAAAAGTCCCGGAATCTCGGCCTCATTGCTTTGGGAGACACTTAAGACCTTCATTAGAGGAGAAATTATCTCTTATGTAAAGTACGAAAATAAATTACGAAAAGATAAACTTAATACACTGACGCGCCAAATCTCTCAAATTGATAACTTGTATGCCACATCCCCTTCTCCTGTTTTATACAAGGATAGACTCATCTTACAGGCTGAGTTTGATGTGCTCATGACCCAACATACTACAGAGATGTTACTTCAAACAGGTGTCCAATTTTATGAACATGGGGCTAAAGCTGGCAAACTGTTAGCTCATCGGATTTGTCGTCTATCAGCCTTTCGCCATATCACCCAGATTCAAACTGATCAGGGTACCACTGTTAACCCAATAGAGATCAACCTGGCCTTTAGAGATTTTTAGGAAAAACTTTACTCCTCGGATTGTTCTCCCTCGGAGACAGACTTTGATGATTTCTTTGACACCTTGGAAATCTCTACCATTGGTCAAGATGTGGCTGACAATCTTGAAAGACCCATTGATGTCTTGGAACTCTCTAAAGCAATCAAAGCTTTGCAGGGGAGGAAATGCCCAGGTCCTGATGGATTTCCCTGTGAATTTTATAGGACATTTTGGGACAGGCTTTCCTCTTTACTCCTGGACGTATACAATGAATCCTTAACTTCTGGACATCTACCCCAGACCCTTAACCAAAAAATGTGTGTAAAATCATCTGGTCTCTCTGTGCATAAGCAGGCATATAAAGAACATCAGAAAGCGTACGCCTATTCTCTTAAAGAAGCACGCTCCAAATATTATTTTAACATCATCAACACCTGCCCTGGAAACTCTAAACAGCTTTTCTCCACAATAACTCGTCTGCTTAATCCCATTAAACAAACTCTTGAGGACTCTGCTCAAAAATGTGACCTGTTTCTTTCATCTTTTAAAACCAAAGTTGACACTATCAGATCTCAGCTCCACAACCTCCCTGTTCTCAGTGTGCCACCTACCCGTCTGCATTCTGGGACCCTAAACAGCTTTGACGAAGTTGTTCAGAGTGAGGTGGAGGCCATCATCAAGAAAATGAAGCCTTCATCCTGCGCCCTGGATCCTTTCCCCTCGTCTCTCATAAAAACCAATCACTTTGCAATAGGCCCACTAATCACTCAAATAATAAATCAGTCTCTACAATCTGGTCATGTTCCACTGCCTCTAAAAACTGCCATCATTAGGCCTCTTCTGAAAAAATCTAATTTGGATCCCGACATTTTTTCTAATTACCGCCCAATTTCACACCTCCCTTTTCTGTCTAAAGTGCTGGAAAAAGCTGTTGCTGCTCAGCTGCAGGACCACCTACAACAACACTCCCTGTATGAGAAGTTCCAGTCTGGATTCAGGGCAGCTCACAGTACAGAGACTGCATTGCTGAGAGTTACCAATGATGTCCTCTTGGCTGCTGACACTGGCTCTCCCTCCATCCTTGTCCTCCTTGACCTCACTGCAGCCTTCGACACTGTGGACCATAGTATCCTCCTCCACCGTCTTCATGTGGAGGTCGGTCTCTGCGACACCGTCCTGGACTGGTTCAAATCTTTCCTCTCCAATAGGCTGGAATGTGTTAGTCTTGGCAACGCCACGTCCCAGACAGTCTGTGTCTCCTGTGGTGTCCCTCAGGGGTCGGTTCTGGGGCCCCTGCTGTTTTCCCTTTACATGCTGCCTTTAGGTCAAATTATTAATCAGTTCAACATTTCTTTTCACTGTTATGCCGACGATACACAGCTTTACATCAGGACTGGAGCATCCTCATCTTCCACCTTGTCATCTCCATCTTCACTCACTGCCCTCTCTGCCTGCCTGGAGGCAATTAGGGCATGGATGAATCAGAACTTTCTTCAATTAAACTGCTCCAAGACTGAGGCCATACTGATTGGCACCCCTCACCAGGTACAAACATCTACTATAACAACAATTTCCTTTTCTGGACAAGACATCCCCCTCTCCACCTCTGTTACTAATCTTGGAATAAAAATGGACTCCAATCTTACATTTGAAAATCACATTAAGCTTCTGTTTAAAACTTGCTTCTTCCATCTTCGAAACATCTCCAGACTTCGCCCATCCCTAACTTTTTCCGATGCTGAGAAGCTCGTCCATGCTTTTGTCTCCTCCAGGCTCGACTACTGCAACTCCCTGTTTATTGGAATCCCTGGCAAAAACCTTCAGAAACTTCAATATATTCAAAACAGTGCAGCAAGGATCTTGTTGAGAGTTCGTAAATTTGAACATATTACGCCCATTCTCCATAACCTTCATTGGCTTCCTGTCGCCTACAGAATTCAGTACAAAACTGCTCTCATTACACATCAATGCTTACATGGAGCTTCACCAGATTATCTGAAGGATATTCTTATTCCATACTCATCCACCCGGTCGCTGCGGTCACAGAACAGTAATCTCCTTCACATTCCGAGAACCAAATTAAGGACCATGGGAGACCGGGCTTTCAGTGTGGCTGCCCCCCGCCTGTGGAACTCTCTTCCTGACTGTCTGAGAGCCCCACAGTCTGTGGTTGACTTTAAAGGACAACACCCACCATGACAGTAACAATTCACCATATAGGACAATTACTGTAATTTAATATGATGTCTATTTTCATTTTTGCATTTGGGCCAGGCGAGGGTTAAAAAAAAACAAACAAAAAAACCCAGTTCCGAATGAATCCGGAAACTCGGCCGAAGATTGCAGAAGTGTCGTGACTTTTGTTACATCTCCACCCAGAAGGCAGAAGGTAGGAGTGAGTTTCCATGGAGGTTTATGAGAGTGGGAGATAAAATTGCATATTTCCTGGTGCATTTGTGTGTACATATGGACCAGCGCTCTGATTTTATTTATTATTTATTTTATAACACCGCTGCGGAGCGTTGCTGCTCTCATTCTGCCCAGAGGAGCAAGCCGCGAGCCGCGCGCGTCTCTGGCTCCCCGTTCCGCTGGTCAACTTTGAAGAAGTTCCTTCGTGCCGACTCAGCTCTGCTCCGTCCCAGCCTTGTTGCAGGGAGCACGCGCGCAGAGCTCCGCTGCGCGACCGCCTTTCTGTACTCCAGACATGTCTGGTCACGGGGGGAGAGAATAAAAAGCCGATGCGGAAATGAATGAATTTGTCGCGATCAAGCAAATTAAACTAGTATGTCTACGTGGATGCTCGCTCAGAATATAGACATCAGTGAGCAACAGCAGGATTAATCAACAGGCAGCTTTTTAGGGAATATTTAAAAATGCCTCGCTTTTTTTTTTCCTTGCTCAGAGCAGCGGTCATGGAAGTTGATGAATGCTTATTATAACTCCGCCTGTAACTCCAAGGCGTCACTTTAGTGACGTGAATGCCCATGTGAATGCCCATATATGGAGAGGAGCAGATTTTTCCTGGAGCTTCTGCTAAAATCTGCTATAAATCATGAAATAACACATTTAGCGTTATTTCTCTACAATATAAATAAACGCTCCTGTATTATTTTTAAATAAACTAATAAATATTAATGGCGATGCAATTTGAAAACATGGTGGGTGTTGGACTTTAAGAGCGGCTTGAAGACCTTTCTTTTCAACCGAGCATACTCTACCTCCTCATGATTCTACTTTTGATCTTAGTTGATACTGTTATTGATTTTACCTGTTTTATTACTTGTTTTATTGACATTTAATTCTGTTGCACTTTGTAGCACTTTGAGATTTTCATGAATGAAAAGTGCGTTATAAATTGAATTCATTATTATTATTAACCAGGCTGTTATTACATTACTGGCAAAAAAGGACAAAGATCCTTTGCTCTGCGCCTCCTACTGTCCAATAAGTCTCCTCAATGTTGATTTCAAATTACTGGCAAAGACGTTAGCGCTAAGATTAGAAGCTGTACTCCCTAGTGTGGCAGGAATGGACCAGACCGGTTTTGTGCGAAATAGGAACTCCTTCTCCAACATAAGACAGCTCTTCAATGTTTTATACAGCTCACCTTCTGACAGTACCCAAGAAGCTGTGATATCTTTGGATGCTGAGAAGGCTTTCGACAGGGTCGAGTGGTCATACTTATTTTACTCAATTAAGAAATTCGGCTTTGGAGAGACCTTCTTGTCCTGGATTAAACTGCTCTACTCTGACCCTTATGTGTCAATTCGGACAAACAGGAACCATTCAGACTATTTTCGTCTCGGCCGCTCTACGCGCCAAGGCTGCCCATTGAGCCAGCTGCTATTCGCTCTGGCAATTGAGCCCCTCGCAATAGCACTTAGAAATAGTATGAGCATTGTGGGTGTGGTGAGGAAAGACGTAGAGGCTAAGTTGTCTCTATACGCCGATGATCTCCTTTTGCATGTTTCCAATTTGGATGTCTCTATTCCCGCTATACTTGCTACACTGGGTAGATTCGGACAACTGTCAGGTTACAAACTAAATCTTAACAAAAGCAAACTATTTCCTATCAATGCGCTGGCTAAGAGCTATCCATTGCACACACTACCTTTTAAGGTGGTGGATCAAGGCTTTTCCTATCTAGGAATCAAAGTTACATCTAAATATGGAGACCTCTTCAAAGTCAACTTTTCCCCTCTGCTAACTCACATCAAGGAGGACTTTGATCGCTGGTCGATGCTGGGTCTTTCTTTAGCTACCCGGGTTAACGCTATTAAAATGAATATCCTACCTCGTTTCTCCTACCTATTTCAATGCATACCTATCTTTCTGCCGCAGTCCTTTTTTAACAAACTAGATGGTATAATTATCAAATTTCTTTGGAACGGGAAAGCTCCTCGAATCCGTACTGAATTTCTATAGCGGCCTAAGAAGCTGGGTGGTATGGCCCTCCCAAATCTAAGGTTCTATTACTGGGCCTCAAATATTAGACTTTTTCGATATTGGCTTGAGGCGGGTAGCCCCTCCTCTCCAGCCTGGGTCTCCATGGAAGCCAACTCTGTAAGTCCCGTGTCTTTGGCAGCTCTGCTATACTCTCCATTACAATCCTCAACTAAACCTTACACTTCTAATAAATTGGTGGAGGGATCTTTAAAACTATGGAAACAATTCAGACGGCACTTTGGCCTACAACCTATTTCGATACATGCTCCCATACCCTCAAACCACACTTTTCCACCATCTCTTTCGGATAATGCTTTCTTGTCATGGCGGAGAAAGGGTCTCTCTACCTTTCACGACATGTACATTAACAATACCTTAGCCTCATTTCAGCAAATCTCCGAGAAGTTTGATATCCCTCGTCACCAGTTCTTTAGGTACTTACAAGTAGGGTTGGACATCGTTTGAATTTGAGCGATTCCGGTTCCGATTCCGATTCTTCGTTTCGATTCCGATTCTTTTCGGTTCTCGATTCCGATTCTTTTTGTAGGCGGGGTTAAAAAAAGACATGTCAATTCAGTTCAGTTTATTTATACTGTATAGCTCCAAGTCACAACAGAAGTTGTCTCAGGGCACTGAACAAAAAACAATCAAATATAAAAATAATAAGTTAACAGAAACTTTAATATAAAAATAATGGTAACACTATTTATCTGAGGAGACTACTTTGAGTTTAACTCCATGTTATAAAAAAGCTACAGTAGTTAGCCAGAGTTATTTCAGGATGAAATAATTTGAACTTCTGTTTGAATTTAATGCTATGAACTTTTTCCTTTTTGTTACATTTACTATGAATTTCTCACAGGGCAGATTAGAGCCAACATGGACTCACCAACATATATTATTATTATTATACATATAATATTGTCCAGTGTCTGATGCTGCAGTCATGTTACTGAACTCCCACTGATGGGCTAACCTGGTTCCACCACCAGCAGCAGGATCTTCAGACAGAACGGCTGGTGGGATGTCCTGGTATCTGCAGCCCTCTCTCTATTTGTTTCTTCATGGACATGGAGTTGTGAAATTATGTTGTGCCTCTTCCTCAGCAAAACGCTCCTCCAGTGGAGACTTTCTGGACAGACTGCAGGAAGTTCCTAAACAAACAATAGGTTTATCAGTATTATCAGTAAAAAGAGATTATTAAATCATTTTTAAGACTGAGAATGTGTACAATTATTAGCTCTGTTGTTATTGCCTAACTAACCTATTCAATAATTCTTCAAACTGTGACATTCCCTCATAATGGAATGAAAGAGAACATAAACAGAAATTATATAATACTGAAAACTAGAGACATTTAGACATTTTAAAAGACACAGAGAACTTTAAATGGATTAAGAATGTTAATAAGTGTTGGATTTGAGTGCAATGTAAGTGCAATCCATGGTTGAATTCACATCTGAAAAGGGATGCAACCTTTTCACAACATATGCTGTAACTGTTCTGTGGCACTCTTCATTCAGTTAACACTGACGTTTTTACCTTGGACGCTGGTGAACACTGTGAAGCCATTTCAGGTCGTTTGTCTAAGAAAAAAATACAAGCTAACGTTAGCATCGTGTTTGTATTTGAGCTGACTTACCGCTTTAAGCGGAGTATAACTTGTTAGCTGCCTTAATGTTGGTATGAGATGTAGTTTATAGTTTATTTATTTACCTGATGGAGCCGAAGAGGTAGCGATTAGCGAAAAGTTCGGCGGAGCGTTTTGCAGACGGACCACTCTGTACTTCCGGTCGGATACGAAGCGAAAATAATCCGGTGGAGCGCGTCAAAGACGGGACACTATTTTACTTCTCCACCCTCCTTTGCATGATAGAAAATTATTGCAAGTGCTGCACTGACCTGACTGGTCATTTTATTAATTAGTAAGCTTTCGATCTCGGGTGCACACTTCCGGTGGTTTCTTCTTCGTTGGGTTTCGGCGGCGGCTACTTCCGGTCAGCTAACTAGCATCGAACATAGGAATCGCAAATTAATATTTTGAACGATTCCGGGAAAACCGGACAGTTAGTCCCGGTTCCGAACGATTCTCGATGCCCAACCCTACTTACAAGTGCGTAGTTTTGTCAAATCCACCTACCCAAACTTTTCCAACCTTCCCGTGGATACAACCCTGGACATTTTTCTAAAACCCTAGGTCAAACTGAAAGGAGCTATTTCTTCCACATACAATCAAATTATGACTCTACGTCCCCGAACTCTAAACTCTATTAAACTACTCTGGGAAGAGGATCTGGGTCAGACCTTCTCAGAGGATCTCTGGTCACAAGTCTTACTATCTGTGCACAAATCTTCGATTTGTGCCAGGCACAACTTGATCCAATGTAAGCTTGTGCATCGTATTTATTACACCAAAGCACGCCTGGCCAAGTTCTACGACAACATTTCCCTGCTTGTGACAGGTTCCAGCATTCCCCAGCCAATTTAATTCACGCCATCTGGCTGTGTCCTCAACTCCATCAATATTGGTCTAAAGTCTTCGCTATATTATCAGACATTTATGACAGACAATTGGAACCAGACCCATTGACTGCCTTATTCGGAATTACCCCTCTGCAAACCACCCTGTCCTCATCACAAAAGTCCTCCCTTTGTTTCCTGACCTTTTTGGCAACGAGAGTGATCATTACAAAATGGAAATCGCCTCGCCCTCCTTCACATACCCATTGGCTCCGAGATGCGTTACATTTTATTAAACTTGAAAAAATTTGTTGCACTTTGAACGGTTGCTCTGCCAAATTTTTAGGATTATGGAACCCTCTCTTGAGAACCCTAAAGGTTAAATTTCCCCAATATCCCAGACTGATAGGGTGATTTGTGTGTCTGTAGCTGGTGTGTGCACTTGTCGCTACTATTTTAGCTCTCTCTCTCTCTGGAGAAGACTTGACTATTCTGACAATGGGGTCCTCCCCTGGCGCATGAATTCCCCCCCCCCTTCTCCCCCCTTTTTTAAATTTAATTTTATTAATATTATTATTATTATTATTATTATTATTATTGGTGTTATTATTATTGTCTCTTTGGTTTTTATTTTTATTTTTATTTTTTTAAGATTCGTTCTTTTGGTGTTCAATTAAACGAACAGTACATTGTTAATATTGTACTTTTCACATTTCCTCTGTAATGTATTTCAAAAATCTAAAATAAATTTTGGAAAAAAAAAAAAAGAAACAAGTTTGTCTCTCCTTCTTCACACGCCACATTGGTGACCTGCGACGTGAAATATGTCATAACCAAACGAGGATGTTGTTTCTTCTTCGGACCCTGCCGCTGCGGCGTCTGCCCAGTTGTTACAGCCGACCCCAGCCGACTTTGCTCCCGCAACGAGTGTTAAGCTCCCGGACTTCTGGCAAAGCGACCCGGTTTCGTGGTTCCAGCACATCGAGGCACTCTTTCGCCTCCGAGACGTGAACGCAGATGAAGCCAGGTAGTTCTTGGTCGTGTCGGCTCTGGATCAGCTGTCCACCTGTAGAGCCACGCTGCTGTTGCGCAACCCACCGCACGTGGGAAAATATGGCGCCCTCAAAGAGTTTCTGCTATAAAAGGTAAAGTTTGTCTTCGACTGAGAGGGCTGATAAACTGTTATCCCTACCTGGTTTGGGTGACGGCACAGCCGTGGACACGATGGACAAAATGCTATCGCTACTTGGCTCAGACGAGGGGGGTTTCCTTTTCCCTCACATTTTCCTGCGTCAGCTTCCACCGCAGGTGAGGGCGACCTTGGCTAATTCCCCTTGTTTAGCTGCCGGTGATTACCGGGGTTTGGCGGAGGAGGCCGACCGGGTCCTGCTGGCTACCAGACGGTTCATCGTGCAGAGTACGTCGGTGGAGCCCCAGCAGACGGAGCCGGAGGAGCCGGCGGTGGTTTCAGCTGTTGGCGCGCGGACTCGGCGGGGGAGCTCTTTGTGTTTCTACCACAGGAGGTTCGGCAACAAGGCTAAGCGCTACATCCCACTGTGCACGTTCGGGGTGTCGGGAAACAAGGAAGCCTGCGCTCAGTAGCAGCTGTGGGTGCTGGCGAGCAAGGTGAGCTGCTCTTCGTCACAGACTCCCTGTCAGGACGTCGTTTTTTTTGTTGACTCTGGTTCCCAGAAGAGTTTGGTCCACCCTGTTGGGCCTGACTTAGCAGGCCGAGGCAGTGGCCCACTGCTAACTGCTGCTAACGGTTCTCCCATTGGAACTTTTGGCACTAGACGGACAACAGTTTCTTTCCATGGACGGGAGTTCGAGTGGGACTTTGTTGTTGCCTCAGTGACTGTTCCTATTATTGGTGCAGATTTTTTATGTGCTCATGATCTGTTAGTAGATGTTGCTAACCGCAGACTGATTGACGCTGTAACTTTTGCCACTTTCCCATGTGTGTCTGGGGGGGCTGGGCCGCTAACTCATGCTAATGTTTTAGTTTCAGGTGATGTTTTTCAAAGTTTGCTGGCAGAATTCCCCTCTTTAACTACACCTGCTTTTTCTTCTTCTGAAACTAAACACGGGGTTGAGCATTTCATCCCTACTACAGGACCGCCTGTTTTTGCACGTGCACGCCGCCTTGACGCTGTTAAACTGGCCATAAAGAGGAGTTTGGTACCATGGAGAGGTTGGGTATTGTTAGACGCTCAAACAGCCCGTGGGCCTCCCCTCTTTACATGGTACCAAAAGCAGACGGGTCGTGGCGCCCATGTGGCGATTTTCGCCGTTTAAATAACGTGACGACACCTGATCGCTACCCCTTTCCGCACATTCAGGACTTTTCTGTTCGGTTGTCGGGTGCTTCCATTTTTTCTAAGGCGATCTAGTGCGAGGCTACCATCAAGTTCCAGTACAGTCCAGCGATGTACCTAAAACTGCTGTCATCACCCCATTTGGGCTTTTTCAGTTCCTCCGCATGCTGTTTGGACTAAAGGAGGCAGCACAGACTTTTCAAAGGTTGATGGACTCCGTGTTGCGGGGCCTCAATTTTGTGTTTATCTGGATGACATTTTGGTGGCCAGCTCGTCATCCGAGGAGCTCCTGTTGCACCTGAAAGAAAATTTTCAGCGCTTGGATGCACATGGCTTGATCATTAATCCGGTCAAGTGCCAGTTTGGTTTGCCGGTGATTGACTTTTTAGGTCATCGCATTTCTGCGCAGGGTGCAGTTCCATTGCCTGCCAAGGTGCAGGCGGTTGCAGAGTTCCCACGTCCTCTGGTGGTGAAAAAGTTGCAGGAGTTTTTGGGCATAGTGAACTTTTACAACAGGTTCATTCCCAACGCAGCCCATCTCCTGCAACCTTTTACGAGACCCTACGCTCGAGGAAGGCGACTGACACAGTGGTCTGTACCCCGGACTGGCTCACTGCTTTTGATGGTGCTAAGTCCGCGTTAGCTAGCGCGGCACTCCTAGCCCATCCAGATTCAGAGGCCCCGATTGCGCTAACAACTGATGCTTCAGATATAGCTGTGGGGGCTGTTGTAGAGCAGCGTGTCGGTGACGCATGGCAGCCGTTGGCGTTTTTCAGCCAAAAATTGCGGGACTGCGAGCGTAAGTACAGTGTTTTTGACCGCGAGTTGTTGGCACTGTTCTTAGCTACACGGCATTTTCGTTTTTTTGCTGGAGGGTCATTCGTTTACGGCTTATGTGGACCACAAACCACTCACGTTTGCCAGGTCTAAAGTTTCGGAGCCCTGGTCAGCGCGTCAGCAACGGCAGTTGGCGGCCATTTCAGAGTTTACAACTGACGTCCGCCATGTGGCTAGAAAATCCAACTCAGTGGCGGACTGTCTGTCACGTGTACTCGTTTGTCCTGTGCTCCTCGGGGTGGATTTTTCTGCCATGGCCACTGACCATCCGGGAGACGCTGATATCACTGCCCTTCGTGCCGGCTTTTCAGGTCTTAAGCTAGAGGAGGTCAAATTGGGAGAGGGCGGTCCTTTAATCCTATGTGACATTTCCACAGGTCGGACACGCCCAGTGGTTCCATCAGGTTGGCCCCGTCGCATTTTTGACTCTGTTCACTCTCTCTCATACCCAGGTGTATGTGCATCTGTGAAACTAGTCAGCGCACGTTTTGTGTGGCCTGGTTTACGCAGAGAGGTGAGGAGTTGGGAAGCGGCTTGCGTGGCCTGTCAGGGTGCCAAGGTGTACCGGCACACAAAGGCACCACTGGAACCATTTCCTATTCCAGCCAAGCGTTTTGACCACGTGCATGTGGACTTGGTTAGTCCCCTGCCTCCGTCACAGGGTTTCACACATCTGCTTACAGTGGTCGACCGCACGACCAGGTGGCCGGAGGTCGTTCCTCATTCTGCCACAGCTACCTCCAACGTGGCTGGTGCGTTCCTCGCCACTTGGGTTGCCCGTTTTGGTGCGCCCTCGGACATCACTTCGGACAGAGGTCCCCAGTTTATTTCAGGGCTCTGGTCCGAGATGGCATGCTCCTTGGGAGTGTAGGTACATCGCACTACCGCCTACCACCCTCAGGCTAACGGGTTGGTTGAACGTTTCCATCGGTCACTTAAGGCGGCATTGCGTGCTGCGTTTACAGATGGTGGCTGGGTGGATCGCTTGCCGTGGGTGCTGCTTGGGTTGCGATCAGCTCCTAAGGAGGACCTCAATGCTTCATCAGCTGAGTTAGTTTTTGGTCAGCCTTTACGAATTCCAGGGGAGTTTTTGTTAGACGCTTTGTTAGTTCCCCTCTTGGATGCTGCTACAGGTGGTGTGCCCCAGGACCAGACCGATGGTGCACAGGTCACTGTTTCACCCACCTGTTTTCCTGACATCTGGACCAGCAGCGCAGACACTGCCTGTACACTTGGGAGCCAGGGAAAAAGGATGGAGGTACTAAAGGGGATCCTCTGGAGGAGTGCGGTTGATCTGGATGACAACCAGAAGGGGGTGCTATGGGGTCTCCTAAAAATAATTCCAGAACTGCTTCTCATCGAGGATGAGCTGGGGTGTACTCTCTGGTACAGCACTCCATTGACACTGGGGAGGCGGAGCCCATACGTCAACATCCACAGCGCCTTCCCCTGGGTAGACAGGAGGCAACAGATCAGACACTGAAGAAAATGCAGCGGATGGGCACTATAGAGCCTTCTGAGAGTCCCTGGGCATGACATGTGGTTATGGTGTCAAAGAAAGGGGGAGTGGCGTTTTTCTGTTGACTACAGGCAACTTAGTCAGGTCACCAAGAAAGATTCATACCCTTTTCCACGTGTGGACGAATGCCTTGACATGGTGGCTGGATCCTCCTGGTTTTCTTCACTTGATTTAAGAAGTGGTTACTGGCAGGTTCCCCTGGTCCCGGATGCACGACCTAACGGCTTTCTGCACAGGCAAAGGGCTATGGCAATTTAAGGTGCTTTGTTTCGGCTTGTGCAATGCACCTGCTATGTTTGAACGTCTGATGGAACAGGTGTTTTCTATATTCATGTTCCTACAGCAGTTCTGTAGTTGGGTTCATAAAAAGAGGGGGGAAAACACCCGGGAAAAGGGGTTGTGTGGGGCTGTGGTCTCCAACGGCAGATTAAAAATAAAAACGTTCCTCCTTTAAAAAGTCATCCGAGTATAAATTACAACGCAGGAAGAGAGAAGGTGTTGCACTATTTAATGGTTTATGTAAGTGTCACTGAAATGATTTGTGTATTAAAAGAAGAATTAATATTTGTTGTTCAGTAGTTAGAATATTTTGGTTTTGGTTTGTTTAGCTTATGCTTTGAAAGTGTGATTTTTGTGCAGGATGCATTTGTTCTGTTGTGAGGATTTGTTCTGTTAATGCTGTTGTGAGATCTGTGTGAACGAAGGGGAGGGGCTAGATTTTCTGTGCTCCACACCAGAGCCGTATATATAGAGTTCTGACACTCTTTGAAGTCGCCGACAGGCGGTCAATCGTTCCAAACAACGGCTATGGAAACCTTGTGGAGTTGCGCCCTCTGGCGGCGACGGAGCGCTACTGCAGGCAGAGTCAGACTGTAAACAGAGCCATGGAACGAATCGCCCCCTCCATGACCCACGTGACTTCCGCATTCCATTCTTACAACGGAACTCTATGGAAGTGTCGCAACTCTCACTTTATATGGCTCTGCTCCACACACATGAGCGGTTGCCTAGAGACGACAGACGCGCAGCAGCTTTGGTGGTTCACTGACTGTGAAGAGTGTATAGGACTGAAGAATGTATAGGACTGAAGGTATTTATAACTGTTGTAAATATTGTACATCTGTCAGTCATGATGTTCTAATATTTTATATGTTTATTTAGAATGTACTATAGGACAAGAAAAGTTTGCCTAGGACTTCTTTAACGACGAGCGGCCACGAGGTATTTTGTTAAAGCATGTTTTACTGTTTCACTGTTTTACTGTTTTTACTGTTTTACATTTTATTTTGTACTGTCTTATTTCTGTAGTTTTCACGGCATTCATTAAAGCGCCAGTTCATACCAAAAGGCCGTGTCCGTGTATCGTCAGTTGGAAAACCGTTGTGCAACCATCCTCTCTGCTAATAAAGAATCTGTGCCGGTGTTTCGTCAGTTGGAAGCAGCCATAGTGAAAACTCAACCGCCACCGTGCCTGGCAAGAAGGAAAAGACGTCTACAGCTGAGGGATGGTACTGCAGTGGTGCAAACACAAGGGGGCGCCACTGTCTAAGCTCAACGCTCACAAGCAACCAAGCCCAGTGAAAGTAATTGATTAAGGTGGAGATTAACAAAAGACAGTGTTGAAATAGAATAAGTGGCTAAGTTAAAAGTTAAGTTCAGAGCCACTATAGGTCTCTATAACAACTTTGTCAAAGAATAATTAATTTCTACTGAAATTCAAAGTAATGTATTGTTGTTTAAGAAAATAATTTGTGTTTTGCTTAAAATCTAACTAAGTGTGAAATTTACAAGGTTCCTGAAGTTGAAGCACATCTGTACTAAGAGTGAAGCTCATTACAGTTGAAGTATAAAGTAACAGTAATCACAAAGTAATAGTTAAGTTGTAAGTTACATGTTTGAAGGAATATTGTAATTTAAACATAGCAAATTGAGTGAAATCTATCCAAACTCACAAGATGACTGACAAGGATCATAAAGGGCTCCATGCTGTATCACATACTGAAGTAGAAGAAAATGTTAATGAGCAAATCCCAGACACACAGACTGTTCGTAGAAGTGAAAGGTTAAGAACATTAACAGAAGGAGGCAAAGAGCTTCACGAGAAGAAACTCAGGAGCCTTCAAAATAAATATGTAGTCGCCTTTGAAAGATGGAAATGTGAAGTAAAACTGATCAAAGCAACACTAAGTAGGAAAGCTTCTGACAGTGAATTAAAGGAGCTGATTAAAGACTTAAACGCCACCTGCACAAACGTTGAAACCATCTACGAACAAATACTGTACGACAAATGCAACCTCCTGATGCAGACACAAGGCGTAAAGTTGATGCATGTACTTCACTTTCAACATAGATTGTCAAAAGAGCTGAAAAACAGCTACAGGGAGACTTCGTAGAAAGCGAAGATCCGTGGCCAGATGTAGGATCATGCTTAGGATCTGAAAGCACTACGTCAAGGTCAAGATCACAAGTCTAAAGGTAGTTCATTCCAATCATGCTCACAATTAAGCAAGAGACTGGAAGCAGAGGCAGAGGCAGCTGCATCCAAAGAAGTATTAGCAGTAATGGAGGAGCAAGAAAAGGAAGCAGCTGAACTACAAAGGTTAGAACGTCAGAAGTTCAAAAGACAGCTCGAAGAAAAGCAAGCCGAGCTCGAAAGACAGCGAGTAATTGACCAGCAGAATCTAGAAGAACAGCAACTAATGGAAGAGCAACGCAGAAAGATTGCACGCTTGGAAGAAGTTAAAAAACTGAATGCAGCAAAGGCTCGAGCAAAGGTTTATGATGAAGGTGAAAGTATTTCTGAAGGTCGGAGTTTACTACGCAGTATTAAAACAGAAAGTGAAATTCAAGCAATTCCTACCGTAACACACGTTCGCTTTCAGGCTCCAAGATTGACCCAAGCCCACAATGCTACGAGCCCCAGATCTATACCACACATTCCTGTGATCGTAAACCAATCTCAACAAAATCCTAAAGACCAACCTAAGGCCACCACAAGCCAAACACTCAAAGCATCAAGCCCATCATTCATCCCACAAGTCACACAAGCTCCCTTTGAGCCTGTGTTGCACATTTCTACAATCATAAACCAAGCTCAACCAGATCCTGGTGAACAATCTGAGGCCACCACAAACCAAACACTCCAAGCATCAAGCCCACCATTCATCCCTCCAGCCACACAAGCCTCCTCCGTTGCAATTCAGCAACAGCTAAATTACGAGCTAGTTAGCATACTAGCAGAAGCAATAAATGCTAATCGCCTTCCAACTCCAGAACCTGCATTGTTCACTGGCGACCCTTTAAAGTTTAAAGACTGGCAGTTGTCATTTGAAATCCTGATCGAAAGAAAAAACATTCCCAAGAACGAGAAACTTTATTATCTCAGAAAGTACCTTGGTGGACCGGCAAAGAGAGCAATTGAAGGCCTTCTCCTAGTGGGCACAGACGAAGCATACGATTCAGCTTGGAAGGTGCTAGAAAAGCGTTTTGGAAGTCCATTCACCATAGGAAAATGTTTCAGAGACAAACTTAATAATTGGCCTAAAATAAACTCCAAGGATGGAAGTGAGTTGAGAGAGTTTGCTGACTTCCTTAAGACTTGTGAAGCTGCAATGTCACATATAACAGCATTAGAAGTTCTCAATGACTGTATGGAAATTCAGAAACTTTTGCTAAAACTTCCAGAGTGGCTGACTACAAGATGGAGCCGGACAGCTATGGAAATAACAAGAAGGGCTGGCGATGAAAGGTAC
This sequence comes from Garcialebias charrua, assembly GCA_038048925.1. Taxonomy (NCBI): domain Eukaryota; kingdom Metazoa; phylum Chordata; class Actinopteri; order Cyprinodontiformes; family Rivulidae; genus Garcialebias; species Garcialebias charrua. The sequence goes on along the minus strand of JBBPBX010036456.1, from coordinate 14,690 downwards.
CCATCCTTTCACATGTTTGTTGATTTTATATCCACTGAAGCTGACATAGCTTGTGATCCCATTGCCTCAGTACAAGCTCTAAAAGATTTGGAAATGAGTGAACGCAAACACTCAAGACAAGCTCTAAAAGATTTGGAAATGAGTGAACGCAAACACTCAAGAAGCTAAGTCATTCAAGCAAAAACATTAACAACAAACTCAAGCCACACATTTACTGTAACCTGTATTTTCTGCAAAAGAAATGGTCACACACTTGATAAATGTTTCAAATTCACAGAAAACCCTGTCCAAGACCGTTATCAAGTTTGTACAAGCAGAAAGGCTGTGTTTTGGATGTTTAAAGAGAGGACATCGTTCGAAGGAGTGTGATGTCAGGAGCACATGTGAAAAATGTCAAAGAAAACATCCTACATGTTTACATGATGACAAGTTCGTTTAACGTAAAAAGGTAATATCTACAACGAGCGATAACACTCAAGACGAAGAAGAAGCCAACACTAAAGAAGAAGCTGAACCAGCGATCTCTAATAGAGTAACCCGATCAAGTTCAGGTACATTAACATCCTCTATAGTACCTGTCTGGGTTTCATCAAAAATTCACCCAAACAAAGAAGTTTTAGTATATGCCCTCCTTGACTCACAGAGTGATACATCTTTCATCTTGGATGAAGTAGCTCAAGATCTTGACACGGATAAAGGTAAAGTTTGTCTGAGACTGTCCACTATGTCTGCCGAGTCAACAATTATACCATGTGACAAGCTGGTTGACCTTCAAGTTAGAGGATATGAACATGAAAGCAGAATCACATTGCCTCCAGTCTATACAAGAGAGTTTATCCCTGTCAACAGATCACATATTCCAACGTCTGAAACTGCCCTAAAGTGGCCTCACCTTGAAAAGCTGGCAGATAAGTTACCTCCTTTGTTAGAATGCAAAGTTGGTCTACTTATTGGCTATAACTGTCAACAAGCCCTCCTACCACGCAAAGTTCTTGCAGGCAAAGAGAACCAACCTTACGCACAGTTAACCGATCTCGGTTGGAGCATAGTTGGCGGCTTGCCTCAAGTTCAAAATTATAACGATGTCATTGGCACAAGCCACAGAATCATTGTTCGTGAAGTAACTCCTGTGCCACAACCAGCAGTCGAGCTCAAACAACAAGTGCATTTTGTATGCAGAACTCAAGTAAGAGAAGTCATTCCAACCGATGTGATAAAAGCTTTAGAATCTGATTTCTCCGAGCATGTAACAGACAACAATCCAGTCTCACAGGAAGACATCCTGTTTATGTCAAAGGTAACCAAGGGCATAAAACAAAAGGACGATGGACACTATGAAATCCCACTACCATTCAAGACAGAAAGCCCAAATCTCCCAAACAACAAACAAAGTGCTGAACACAGATTGTCTTCATTGAAACGTCGACTCAAAAGAGATGAGAAATACTGTAAAGATTACGTCAAGTTCATGAATGATATTATAACTCGCGGAGACGCAGAAAAGGTTCCAGAACAAAGGCTGGACAACAAGATAGAGTGGTACATCCCACACCACGGGGTTTACCACTCCCACAAACCCGGAAAAATACGTGTGGTTTTCGATTGTTCTGCACGCTTCCAAGGAACATCTCTCAATGATCATCTTTTGACCGGACCAGATCTTACCAACACATTGATTGGTGTGTTATGTCGATTCAGAAAGAGCCCCATCGCTATCATGTGTGATGTAGAGAGAATGTTCCATCAATTCCATGTTGTTAAGGAACATCAGGACTATTTAAGATTTCTTTGGTGGGACAAGGGTGATTTAAGCTCTGAACCTTCAGTTTATAGGATGAGAGTGCATCTCTTCGGAGCAGCTTCATCTCCTGGATGCTGTAATTTCGGACTCAAACATATTGCATCACAAGGTAGAAATAAGTTCAGCAAGGAAACTGTTGAGTTCATCCAAAAAGTTTTCTACGTTGACGACGGACTCGCTAGTGTAACATCAAAGGCTGAAGCCATACAGCTAGTCAAAGAATCAAGAGCACTTTGCAAAACAGGTAACCTACATCTGCATAAGTTTGTGTCAAACAATAAAGAAGTACTTGCAACAATTCCTCAAGAAGAACAAGCTCAAGCCAAAGACCAGAAATTAAATCTTGGAGAACTTCACATTGAACGTGCACTTGGAGTACAATGGTGCGTAGAAACAGATGAATTCCAGTTCAGAGTTCAAGTTAAAGACAACCCATTGACCCGGAGAGGGGTGCTCTCAACTGTCTCTTCAGTTTACGACCCTCTTGGATTCGTTGCTCCGTTCACATTGATTGGAAAGCAAATACTCCAAAGGTTGTGCAAAGACAAATCTAACTGGGATGACGATCTTCCAGATTACATTCTACCACAATGGGAAACATGGTTGAGAGATCTACCCAAGCTGACAGCTCTGAAGATTCCACAAAGTTACTCACAAGACATCAACATCATACGGTATGAACTGCATAACTTCTCAGATGCAAGCCTTGACGGTTATGGTGCATGTTCATACCTTAGAACAATAAACAGAGAAGGACAGATAAGTTGTTCACTCATCATAGGAAAAGCAAGAGTTACGCCCTGTTCTATGAAATTTCAGATCAACCCCAAATAGTTAATGTTTTATCATCTTTGTCAGTCCGTGAAAGGTGGGCACACTTACTGGTTTGGAAGAAAACAAACAGACTTAATTAAAAATAATGGATATTTATTAAAGAAGTCTTGTGACAGAAAAAAGTAAAAACATACATGTTCAGATACACAAACTGTTATCTGCTAGAGAAATGTGTCAGTAACTCCGCCACAGAACTTAAACAGCACACACACAACAAGGCATTGACGTAAAATCATTATCCCTCACCTCTTGACACAACTGGGAGAGCCATCACAGTTTCTGGCAGGGATACATGTCAACGCAGCTCGACGTCTTGATCAGGACTCGGAGCAGACTCTCAAATTGTTTATCCGAGCGCTTCTCAATTTATACCTTTGTGGAGTAGGACTTCACTCACTGTTTTCAATCAAACTTTGTTTTTCAAAGCAGTGTCAAAAGCTTTCTGTTTCATCTATCAGCTACGAGGTCAGTTTGCACTTAATTGCTGAGCTGTGCTCTATCAACATCTTACAAAATTGGCTGTGAGTATTTATTTGCCTAACTCCCTTTCAGAAGAACTGCAAAGCTTGAAGTGAGATGGGTGATATGCATTCATTCCATCAAAGACCAGTTTTTCGAGAAGGATTGGGCCCTTATCTTTCAAAGAAAACTCTGGACCTTTGAAGCAAAGCCACACAAAAACCCCTCTTCAAGGCTTTAATGAAAAACTAAAATGTTTTTTGTGTTGCATTAAGCATTAACTCTTAAAAATTGATAAACATTTAGTCAGAAAAACATTAATACTTCTTAATCTGTTCATTCCACCCTATGATTTTTTGACTAATTTTGAAAATTTTCCCTGTCACCTCATGGGACATTTCTAAGACAGTGTTACAAACTAATCTAATTATATGATCCTTCCTACAAAACAAAGCACTAAAATACAAAAGTAAGGAGGGATACTGCACATTCTCATTTTATTAGTTTTAAACCATATGTAACTCACTTTATTAGTTTAAACCACTGTAAAACTTTATGTATAAACCTTCTCCTGTTCAACACATGTGAACGCCTTGAAATCAAACAGCCAGACTTACAAACTCAATCACCAGTTTCGGCACCATGGATCGGATCCGTTCCTTGGCCATCAGAAGGGACCCAAAATCAATGGAGACTGCCAGAAAAAGGCAGAAATTGCCAATTAGTCAATTCCCACGAGTGTACGACACATCCACCCAGAAAAATAAAAATAAAGAACACCTAAGTATTTTCTGAGGACGATTTTACTGTCCAGATAAAACCTATTCCTGCTTGTAGCACATATCTGTATATATGCATGTCATCTCAAATTAATCATCATTTATTTTATTACTTCAGGTAAAATAAAACAAAATAAAAACTCAAAGAACAATAAAAAATGAAAATGTTCCCAAACTAGTCACTTCACGATCGTGGCTCCACCCTCTGGAACAACTCGCACACCTTAAAGGTCGATGCACAAGGTCGTTGCACTGGAACGTTACACGCGCCGGACACCACTGCTCTGCCCACGCTCTGCCCACACTTGTTACCAGCAGGACCGACCTACAGGACATTTGAAGCCGTCCTGTCTGTTCATCTCGTGGCAAAGAGCCCCAACTGTCCTCATCAGGACACGTCTCATTTTTCAGAGGTGTGGTCATCAGCACCACATCACAGATGAGCACAAACACCCATCCTCAAGTGCGTTGGACATCCAACAGCTCTGCAGCAGCGATGAAGCGACCCAGCACGACAAGCCACCACTCTTCAGGAGCCTCTCTCAGGAGTTGGTCATCCTCAGGGCCCACCTCTGTTGTCCCAACAGACAGACGACAAGACACCAAGCTCTGGAAAAAATCAAAAGCTTGGGTGACATAGAAAGACAGGGATTAGTAATCTTTTAAGACAAAAGGTTCATTCTTTAAATTTGGAGGAGAGAGAGTAAAGGAAAAAAAAACAAAACCCCTCTTCCTTTTTTTTCTAATCAAAAATAAGCATGAAAACCAACACTCTTTTTTTTTCTTCTTCTCCTCTGCTCTCATCCTTCACACATCTCCTCAGAGCTGCAGTTTCCTCCCTGTTCCGGAGATAAGGCGGACTGCATGAAAGGGGAAAACAAAACAAAAACTCGACCCTTCCTGGCCCATGAACCACACACTGAAAACTCTTGCTATTTTTCCTCCACTTTTCCGTTCTCTGCATCTCTAATTTCACACACGAACCTGCGCGCCTACATCAAACAAGGACTGTCTCCTGACCTCCGCTCAGTCCCCAACATCTCCTCCCATTTCTACTCACAGCAGAGGGAACGGAAGCTGCTGCACACACGTGCATTCTCCAAATACACACACCATTCACCCATCCTGTCTCTTTAACACTCCAGCTGACAAATTCAGCAACTACACACACTCACATTTTTTTCTTACTCACAACAAATGAAACACACATTTCCTCACTCTCTCAACCACATTCTTTTTTTTTTACTGTTCTCATGCGTTCCTCACTCCGGCTACCCTAACTCAGCACCCAAAAAACACTCGCATGTCCTACGCCTTCTTCAAGCTGCACTTTTTAACCTCTTTATCTGAACCGACCTTTCCTGGCCTGCGAACCATATGTTGTCTCCTCACTCTCCTCCTTCACAGAGCTGCAGCTTCCTCCCTGTTCTGGAGATAAGACAGACGTTGACCGTCTCCTCTTATTATCTGCTTCAATGAGCTCCACTGCTCTCTTTTTCATGCATACACAAACAGTTCTGCTCCTTCCTCTCAAGCGAGCAGCTCAACTGAAAAACAAAAACAAAAAACCTCTGTCTGTATTAGTGCTCTCTAAACAACTCCCCCAGAGCACCACCAGCACTTCGCAACCCCTCCATCCGCTCACACACATTACAGATGAGACACATTCTTCCTCAATTTCACTATAGCTGACCACCTCAGCTCCCACAATACCCTCGCACAACTGCGTCGCTGCACGTTTTTCTTTCTCTTCTCACGCAGCTGTACAGACACACACACGAGCTACGCTAGCTGTCAAATAAAAATAACTCACCAGTCCTCAACTGATAAAGCTATCAAAATAAATCACCTAACTTTTTCAGGGCTTAATGAACTATTTCAAAACTCCCTCAGACAAAACTCACAAGGGTTTGCACCCTGGTAAAAATACTTTTGTTACTTTTCAGAAAACAACAAACTCACAAGGGTTATATATCTTTTCTTCTAACCCCGGCAAAATCTTCTTTCCTTCTGCTCTCACGAAACTACTGATCAAGGGTTTTTACACCCTGGTTCAAATCTTCTGTTACACTTCAGCTCAAAGAATCGGTCAGCAGCTTAAGGCGTCCCAAAAACCGCTGATCCAAACTAATCAGCTCTCAACAGCGGGAATCTCTCATCCGCTTCCAAAACAACAAAGGCTTCCAAGAACATAGTTTCACACTTTTCCTTTTTTCTCCAAACAGCCAGTGTGTACCCTTTCATCCATCTTTTTAAGCACCTTGGAATGTGCTTTACAAATAAAGATAAGATATCCCATCCTCGTCGCCATTAAATGTTCTATGAAATAATTGATCAACCCAAATGGTTAATGTTTTATCATCTTTGTCAGTCCGTGAAAGGTGGGCACACTTACTGGTTTGGAAGAAAACAAACAGACTTAATTAAAAATAATGGATATTTATTAAAGAAGTCTTGTGACAGAAAAAAGTAAAAACATATATGTTCAGATACACAAACTGTTATCTGCTAGAGAAATGTGTCAGTAACTCCGCCACAGAACTTAAACAGCACACATACAACAAGACATTGACGTAAAACCATTATCCCTCACCTCTTGACACAACTGGGAGAGCCATCACAGTTTCTGGCAGGGATACATGTCAACGCAGCTCGACGTCTTGATCAGGACTCGGAGCAGACTCTCAAATTGTTTATCCGAGCGCTTCTCAATTTATACCTTTGTGGAGTAGGACTTCACTCACTGTTTTCAATCAAACTTTGTTTTTCAAAGCAGTGTCAAAAGCTTTCTGTTTCATCTATCAGCTACGAGGTCAGTTTGCACTTAATTGCTGAGCTGTGCTCTATCAACATCTTACAAAATTGGCTGTGAGTATTTATTTGCCTAACTCCCTTTCAGAAGAACTGCAAAGCTTGAAGTGAGATGGGTGATATGCATTCATTCCATCAAAGACCAGTTTTTCGAGAAGGATTGGGCCCTTATCTTTCAAAGAAAACTCTGGACCTTTGAAGCAAAGCCACACAAAAACCTCTCTTCAAGGCTTTAATGAAAAACTAAAATGTTTTTTTGTGTTGCATTAAGCATTAACTCTTAAAAATTGATAAACATTTAGTCAGAAAAACATTAATACTTCTTAATCTGTTCACGCCCATTAAACAAATGACCATCCCAAGGCTCGAACTGTCCTCGGCTGTAACTTCAGTCCGTAACGCAGATGTGATTAAACGAGAACTAGAGATCGAAAATCTGTTGGAATATTATTGGACAGATTCACAAGTTGTATTGGGGTACATAAACAACGATGCGAAAAGGTTTCACACATTTGTCACCAATCGAGTCCAACGAATAAAACAAAGTACGAGTCCCGAAAATTGGCAGCACGTTAGCTCAGAAGAAAATCCAGCTGATCAAGCCTCAAGAGGTCTAACCGTTGTTCAGTTAAAGGAATCAAACTGGTTGAAAGGCCCCGACTTCCTTTGGAAACAAGATCTTCCAGTCAAAGAGGAAATGTTAGAAGTCGAAAGAACAGATCCCGAACTCCGTAAAGGTCATACCCACGCAGTGCAGTCGAAAGAAGTGAACCCAGTTCTAGAGCGTTTAACAAAGTTTTCTGATTGGTCGAGAGCTATAAAGGCCATTGCCAGGCTCAAACGATTCATCAAAGAGTTTAAAGGTATTCAACAAAGAACAAACAAAACAACATATCTTGAAGAGAGAAGAGACACAGAAGTATTTATTTTCAAGCTAGTGCAAGGAGAAGCTTTCGTTGAGGAAATACAGAAAATCAAATCCCAGAAAGAAAGTTCTCTACCCAAGCATAACAGACTAAAGCAGCTAAACGCTTTCTTAGATAAGTCTAATGTTCTCAGGGTGGGAGGAAGATTGTCCCAATCAACCTTACATCATCATGTCAAGCACCCCGCAATTCTTCCTAAGGAAGCCCATGTGTCAGCCCTCCTCATCAAACACTACCATGAATGTGTACATCACCAAGGAAGAGGCATGACTATTAATGAGCTACGCGCAAATGGCATATGGATTTTGAGATGTAGCAGTTCAGTCTCGTCACACATCTACCACTGTGTTAAGTGCAGACGATACAGAAAGTCCACAAACGTTCGACAGATGGCAGAGTTACCAGAAGTGAGAACAGAAACAGCTCCTCCAGGCCCGGCGGCATGGGCGGGCATTGAGGTGCATTGCCCCCCCGCAGAGTCAGCTGTGCCCCCCCTGACAGACTGGACAACGTGAAGTTTTTGTTTGTTTGTTTTTAATCTCCGAGTGTGCATTCTTCTGTTTTTCCTATCTTTGTTTGTCCGTCATACAATTCAACCAATCAATGAAGCCGAGGCAACATTCTAGCCAACTACAGTTCGAGGGGGGCGGGTGCAAACTAGCAGTTTCAAACAGAAACACACGCTCACCACTGTCCGTGTATCTAACTTTTTCCCAACAAAACAAGAGGAAAATGAGAGCAGACAGGAAGCGGCACCATCCATTTCAGTGGGAAACGTAAGCACTGAAGTCAACTGACTTTTTTTTTTAAATAGCTAGAAATTAGGAAGATTTTGAGCTAACCAGCAACATTGGAAGAGTTGCAAATAAAAAGACCAGAAAGAACTAAAGGTAAGAACCACTGTGCTTTCTGTGACATGAGTACGGTAGTCCAATATAAACTTATGGCTGTGCAGATAAGTATTTTGTTTATTTGATATACTGTCTGCAGCATAACATTAATCTTGCATAATTGTGGTGTGCTGTGGTGGAGAAAGTACTCAAACACTGTACTTAAGTAAAAGTACAAATAAACAGACAAAATGTACTCTAGTAAAAGTAGAAGTACCATATTAATGTTTTTACTTAAGTAAAAGTAAATAAGTACTTGCTTTTAAAAATACTTAAAGTATTAAAGTAAAATCACTTGCTGAAAGTATTAACTAGTGCAATGGCCTACAATATCAAATGTGCCTACTGTATGTATATGTTCTGTAATACATTAATAGTGTTGAGCCATTTTAATGAACAATACTGCAAATAATACATGTTTTTATTGTGTTTACTCTGTGACACAGTTCACACTTGGACTTGTGATTCTGTGTGTCAGAATTTCAGGGATGACANTTAAAGGGATTGTGACATGATTTTTTTACTATTCATAAAATTGCTCAAAATATATATATTTTATCATTTAAATATGTTTGTTTTTGCAAACAAAATGATAAATCACTTTAATTTTGCTTTAAAAGTGATTTTGAACTTCAAGCCATGTTTAATCATGGGAAATCCGATTACACTCGAACGCACCATATGTGATGTCACACTGGGCAGAGGGCTGTGGTGTCTTTAATAGCGGACAATTTACTCGAACGCACCATATGTGATGTCACACTGGGCAGAGGGCTGTGGTGTCTTTAATAGCGGACAATTTAAAACTGGACGAATTTAGCAATCTATGTGAAGATTTGAGCTATTTGTCTTCATTTTGGGAAGCAGAAAATAGTTTGGGTGATGGAACAAGAAACAACAGGATCTAATTTAGGTCTGATGCTGTATCAGACTTCCTTCATGTCGAGCTGCTCATACCTGCGCACTGTGACAAGCCCAGAGCTCTGCCCGGTGTGACATCACAGATGGTGCGTTCGCGTGTAATGGGATTTCCCATGAGTAAACACGGCTTGAAGTTCAAAATCACTTTTAAAGCAAAATTAAAGTGATTTATCATTTTGTTTGCAAAAACAAACATATTTAAATGATAAAATATATATATATTGAGCAATTTTATGAATGGTAAAAAAATCATGTCACAATCCCTTTAAGTTGTAACTGTGAAACACAATGGCTCCCTCATTTTTCATTGTACTCCACTACAGTACTACGCTCCTCATTTTTCGTAGTAGTTTTTTTATTTTTATTTTGTTGAGGATGTTTTATTTTATACTTTTAAAAATATATATTCAAAAGTGAACTACAGTTGTAATTGGGAGTAGTAGTTGTTGCATTGCTGCTGAAACCATTGTGATAAAATAAAAAACCATTGTTGCATTGCTGCTGAAACCATTGTGATAAACAAAAAATGAAAGGTATTCTTTAACTTCAACACATTTGTGTTGAAGTTAAAGAATACCTTTCATTTTTTGTCATTACAGAAAATGTTTGAAGGTTTTGACAAGACATGTATTATTACGTTTGTTGGTTAAATTTGATAACGGGTTGGAGAAACATCTGTAGAACTAAAAATGAGTAAAAGTTTTAGGGATGTATACTAATTTTAAGCATCACACGCTCAATTGTAGTAAAATATTGCTAAGAATGAGATTTTTTGCAGCTAGGTTTAAGATTGTTTATCTTGTAAAAAGATAAAATGTCTTATTTTTAGAAATCGTGTCAAGACAATTTTCACTTGTTGGAAGATCTTTTTGCTTATTTCAGTCAAAAAAAAATCTAATTTTAAGTTGTTTTAAACTTGTTTTCAGAGTAGACTTTTCTCCAGTGTACTACTTTTGAGCATCAGAATCTTATTATAAGACAAGAAAAGCTCACAATTGTAGTAAAATATTGCTCAAAACTAGATTTTTGTAGCTAGTTTCAAGATTCCGCATATCTTGTTTTCACTTGTTACCAGATCTTTTTGCTTATTTCAATCAAAAAAAAACTAATTTTAAGTTGTTTTAAACTTGTTTTCAGAGTAGACTTTTCTCCAGTGTACTACTTTTGAGCATCAGAATCTTATTATAAGACAAGAAAAGCTCACAATTGTAGTAAAATATTGCTCAAAACTAGATTTTTGTAGCTAGTTTCAAGATTCCGCATATCTTGTTTGACTTGAACAAAATGTCTTATTTTAAGAATCTTGTCAAGTGAATTTTCACTTGTTCCATTGGCAGATTTTTTTGCTTATTTCAAGCAAAAAAATCTTATTTTACATTTTTTTTTTTTTCTTATTTTTAGAGGGGCATTTTTTCCAGTGTGGTAAATGGACTGTACTTATAAAGCGCCTTTCTATCTTATCCAGATAGTCAAAGCACTTTACAATCTGTGCCCTCATTTATCCATTCATACAGCACTCTACTAGATCTGTACAGATAATAATCAGTGCTTTATAACATTCATACACTGATGGAACACACATTGGAGGCAATGAGGGGTTCAGTGTCTTGCCCAGGGACACTTCAACATGTGACTGCTGGTGGAATCAAACCCCCAACTCTTTCATTGGAGGATGACTGCTCTAACCACTCAGCCACAGCGGCCTGCTTAGATTTCTATACATTAAAAAATAGTCAATTTCATGTTGTGTACGTTTGTCAAGAGGTGAGATTGGGACTGTCAAGGCATTGTGTATTATTTGCACTAATCATGCTCCATAATGTTCACTGCTTCTGTATTGTGATTTAGAATGCTAATAAAATGTTCTATATAATATCTAACAAGGTTAAGTCAGGTCCTGTGGACCGTATCTTTTTTTTAAAAACGTTTCGTCTTTCATCTAAAATACTTAATCAGTCCGAGGACCCACAACAAACAATCTTAAAATTAGCACCTTCTCATATACTTATAAGACTGAGTTTGTTGCGGCTCCAGTGCTTTAAGTGGGCCGGAACTCACCGGTACCCAGTTCCGCCACTTCTAAAATTTAACCCTGAGAGTACCGGGACTTTTTTTTAAGCGTAAGGTGCGTTCCGGAACTTATTTTCGTCTTCTCCACTTGAAAGACCCGTGGCAGATTAGAATGCATCATTTCCCCCGACTGGATTTCAAGAAAGAGTGATGCATCTTCACGGTAATAAAACATATTTGGTGGAGCGCGTCATTTGGCCAATCACAGCCTCAGGATAGACAGGGGGAGGAGACGACAGCGAAATCTGTAAAAAAACAAAAACAAACTCTACAGCGCGACAGAGCGCGAGGGAAGCGGAAGTAACTCCTCCAACGTGTGGGTAAAGTTAATATTTTTATACATGCAGTGAACCATTGTTTAGTAAAATGGCATGTTGTGTTACAAATAAAACTAAATAAAAATTAACAAAATAACAGTCAATTGCACCCCTAAAGCCACTGTGATAAAATCACATTAATTTAATTATCTTAGCAACAGGAGTGAGTTTAAAAACAGGATGATGTCTATATGAACTAGTTAAATGAGGTGTCTCTAAAATATCCTGATTCATGATCAATAATAATTTAAACAATTTTTTAATCTGTCCACAGGACCTGACTTTATTTTGTTAGATGTCTCTAAAATAGTTAGTGAATCATGTTTACATGTAGGTAAACATAGATGTTTAACAACTTGTTAAAATACACAAGAATGCAGGAAATGGCATCTACTTTATTCAAAATTTCTGGCAAAACATCTTCACCAGCATATTTAAGAAATGAGTTTTTACTGTAAGTAAGTTTTATTTATATAGCACATTTCACAGACATGAGAGTCACATAGTGCTTTACAAAAGGAAAAATAAAATCATAAAATCACAGAAGTACTATACAAAAAGGTAAAACATAACAAACTCTAAAATCAATGTACAAAATTAACCAAAAGCCTGTCTGAAGAGATAAGTCTTAAGTTTTTAAATGCATCTGTTGACTCGGAGCAGCGCATTGTTAGCAAAATGTTCTGCTGTATTTGACTTGCTGCTGTTGTTGGTTGTTAATTTTTTGGTTGACACAATCTTTCCTATTTATGTTCTCATTAAATCAGGTTAGTAAATGACTTTTACCTGAAGCATGTTAAAAAATTACAAAATCTTTCGGGGGGGGGTTGGCGCAACGTTTGTCACCTTTTTCATCCCTTCTGAGTTTGCAGGTATGCATATTATTATGACATTAGGTAGGGTACCGGCACTTATTTTTTTCCACTTAAAGCACTGTGCGGCTCCACAGTCTGGTGAGGTCTTTTGGATAAAAGATGAAACATTTCAACAAAAAGAAACTGTCCAGAGGACCTGACTAACTTTGTTGGGCTTTTCTACCTGGATTATTGAGCATTAATCAGGATATATTCCATATAACAATCAGTTTTGGTGTGACCAATCAGTAAGTGACAGCAAGGGATAGTTTTTAATATCCTCAAACTGATTCATATGACTACAATGATGTACATTTGGACAGTCCTTGGGAGCTGTTAAGAGCTTACAGATACCTCATCCTGCTGACTGCAGATGGGTTTCTGATAATGATTTGACAGGGCAGGAAGGGGCTGGAGGCTGGATGTTTCTATAAAACTTTTTTTTTTCTTCCCAATTCAGGAAGTCAGAACAGGTCAGAGCATCAGAGGCTACGTTCACACTGCAGACAAATACGACCCAAATCCGATTTTTTTTGCCCCGTCTGACCCATATCTGATTTTTTTATGACAGTCTGAACGCGACAAATCTGATTTTTTCAAATCCGACCCAGGCCGTTTCAGTATGTGGTTTTAAATCGGATTTATATCTGATGTTTTCAAAGCGACTGCAGTGTGAACGCTCATGTGACTTACATCTGACTTTTGCAGAACTGTGCGGCTGTGAGCCCGCGCGTGTTTGTACAGACAGAGGGGACAGCAGTAGCGGCCGGCAGCTCAGAGCGGGGTGGGGGCTAGGGGGGGCGAGCTCTCTGTACTTGCAGTGATGTGAGACCAACGTCACACACCACTCGCTTGCTTTCTTCTCAGTTTTCTTTTGCCTTTAATCATTTGGATGTTTAGCTTTCCCCGATTGGACAACAACTTCAAAATTACGAACACACACTGAAAACTGTCGCGCGCGTCCATGTTTACTTCCTCAAACACAGGGTGCTGCATCAGCAGTGTTGACAGATCTCTGGACAAAAAAAGCGACCATACGCGATGCGCGGTGTCTGATCTAAACTTCCCCGGCGCCGGACTGTTTTGTATGTTACACAAATGAAATAAATTCCTCTTTTTTATCGCTGATCGGGCCTTTTCTTTTGTTTTTTTGCCTAAAGTCAAGTAACCGCTTCTTCCTCCGTTCACTCGATGAATGAAATGAATGAATTCAGGTCCTACCTGGGTGCGCGATGTTTTATATATTCCCTGGTGGGCTGTGGTGGGCTGTGGGCTGCAGGAAAAGCACTCCGTGCTCAGCTGCTCATATTACAACAAGGAGAACGCGAGCGTTTGGAGCGAAAAACTAGCGGAAGTGACGATCGGAAGTGACGGTACGGAGGAAATGACGTTAGAATTTGGAGCGAAAACACGAGAATCTACGCGAGAACGAAAGCCGAGTGTAGCAGCGGCTCCGTATACGCGCGTATACGGAGTCTGCTTCAGTGTATCTCGGGCTTAACAGCAACGTTAGACAAGTCCTCAAACAGACTCGACACAACCAGTCTTAGAACGCTACTGTACGAGACAATGGCCATCATTAACAGCAGACCCTTAAGTGTGGATTATCTTAATGATCCATTGGGCCCAGAGCCATTAACTCGCAATCACATATTAACAATGAAGTCTTCAGTTATTCTACCCCCTCCAGGACAGTTTTGCAGAGAGGATTTGTACTTGAACAAAAGATGGAGAAGAGTACAATTTCTGGCAAATGAGTTTTGGCAAAGATGGAAGCGAGAATATCTGCTGAATCTCCAACAGCGTCAGAAATGGCAGAAAGTTTCACGAAACTTACAAGTGAACGACATTGTGATTCTACAGGATGATAATGCTCCAAGATGTAAATGGAAACTAGCTTTAGTAACAGAGACTTTAGAAAGTCTAGACGGCAAGGTTCGAAAAGTGAAACTAAAGACTAGTGAAACTACATTTGACAAAGGAAAACCACTGACAAGGTTAATATACCTAGAAAGACCTATTCACAAG
>JBBPBX010036455.1:0-31477 GCA_038048925.1 Garcialebias charrua | reverse complement strand
AACACTCAAAATATTGTTGGCTTTCTTAGTGTTTACCTATAACCAAAACATTTAAGGAATAAACATTTTTAATAATCACTTTAAAAGTTATAAATGTTGTCTTTGGTCCATGTTTGTTTTTCAAATATATTAGTGTGTGTGAATGACAGGCATTAACATAAAACACTTTGTAGAAGTGCTTTATGAAGTTCAGTCCGTTTCCTTCTATCAGCTGACCGGCAGTTCTGCCACATCCAATATGGCGGCCGCTCCGACGTACCGTCGCTACGGACCAGCCCACTCAACGAGGTGTCCACTAAAACTGCCTCACCAGTTCTCTGTTGCGATCGCCCTGGCAATAGCCAATCAGTGATGGAGAAAGGTCAGAGGAGCTTTGCTATGAAATAATGATGAATGACTGTTTGAAATGTGTTTATAGGTTAAATCAGAAACCGCCGATCTGCCTCCAAATCCACCCAAATTATCCCCACCCACCCAAAGCTATTTTTATCTGCAGTGTATGAAAACCGTCCAAATGGCGGTCAAGAGCATTGTTCAAAGGCCCACAGTGGGGCAAATGAAGGCTCCCATATTCATTCATTCATTCAACCTTTATTTATACAGGCTAGCCTCGTTGAGTCATGGGGACTCATTTACAAGAGGGACCTGTCTCACTCACACCAAACAACCATCCACTCTCTCACTCACACCTAGGGTCAATTTAGAGTCACCAATCAGCCTAACGTGCATGTTTTTGGTCTGTGGGAGGAAACCGGAGTACCCGGAGGAAACCCACGCATGCACGGGGAGAACATGCAAACTCCACCCAGAAAGGCCCCCGGACCGGGATTTGAACCGGCAACCTTCTCGCTGAGAGGCAGCAGCTCTACCAGTTGTGCCACCGTGCTACCCCATATATGCCTGTCAGTCCGCAGAGGTTTGCGTGTACCAGATTAGACTCGAAGCGGACGCCTGCAAGGCATGTCCGTGCAAAGATCAATTTTTGCGACCGCATGTGTTCTCAGTGTCACACAATAAACTGCCAGGCGATGGTCTGTTTTGTATTGAAGAGTTCTGACACCGTTTTATGCTTTTTACTGATTTTATATGCTCAAGAAATGTTACTGTTTGATCAAAATATTCCCTCTGTACTTTAGACGAACACTAATTACATGGTTTACTATTTCATTTAGATTATGAGCTCACTTTTTCATATATTCACAGCCTAATCATGTAGTCTGTATTCATCCAGTGCAGGTAACATAGTTACTGCCTCTGGTCAACAGTGTGCTCTGTAACCAGAACACATCACACATAGTAGATACTTTAGTAGACTACATGATTACCAAAAAGACTAATACAATTTATAGTTCACATCTAGAAAACAGCTTTGCTGATTCACCAAGTAAGTAAGACTTGGCTGCACTTTCCCCTACAGAGATACCACACAGTCATAAAACAGTAGTAGTAGTAGACTATATCTTAGTCAGAAGAGAGGCCCCTGACCTTGGTTGACATGGCAACGGCCGAGGTCTTATCTATCACCGACCAATCAGAAGAAGTAAAGCTCTCTGGTATCAATAAGACATACCCACAACATCGCTCTTAGAGCATTCTTTGGGGAACTCTGCTTTTGGAAGGTTCGATATTACTTGCTCCCATTTATATGCATATAAATGTACTTTTATGGCTGTACTCTGATTATTTGTAACTCTCTGTTGTCAATTAAATCTCTTTTATTACAAGTGATTGTCTCTACTTCATTGAGCACGCCAAGAGTTTAACTAAAACTCTTCAGTATGCAACACCAATGTATTAAATTCCCCTTTTCATCCCTGATCTGGTTTAAAGGCCTATTCTTTTTTCTTTTTTTCCAAGAGGCAAGAGATCTCCCCCACTCGTCCGTTGACGCCATGACTGAAATTGTTAGAAATTAAGGAATTTGTCATGAGAGAATTAAAATCAGACCTGGCATGGTTGCGAGAGGGTCAAGATTTCCTGGTGGGCTTGTCTGATGTGTGGGTTGCAGGGCCAGCGCTCCGATTTTTAACATTTTTATAAGAACATATGAACACAGAACACCACTGCTGCTTGCTGCCAGCTCTTGTATTTATTTATTTTTTGTGACCTGTCAATCAATCCAGTATGGCGTGTCAGCAAATGACCAATCGGCGAGCTCAATTTGTCCTGAACGAAAACACACATTGCCTACAGAGCTACCGGTCAGGGTGTACGCTCAAATATGAAGTTTCAACCATCTGCAGACAGTACATTAAGTTTCTGTGCGGACTGAGGTCTGCCCGAGTATGTGGGAGCCTTAAAGGTGGAGGCAGGTGAGGGTGAGTCACCTTTCTTGCCCAAACTTTCTGGCACTCTCTGTACTTCTCCATCAGCATCCTCAAAGCAAAGATGGCATTTGTGGTGCCCTTTCTTGGTATGATACTGTTGCTCACAGATTGTCACCTCTCGTCTAAGTAGCTTCCACAACTCTCAACTTAATTCCCCTGGAGTTGTTACAACTCTGTACATCACCCTTGTTCTTAAAAATGGGCACAAGCACACTTCTTCTCCATTCCTCAGACATTTTCTCACCCTCAAATATGCCATTGAATATTTTAGTCAAAAACCTCACTGCTATCTCTCCAAGACATTTCCAAACCTCCACTAGTATATCATCAGGTCCTACCGTCTTCCCCTTTGTCATTCTTTTCAGAGCTTTCCTGACTTCACTCTCAGTAAACTTTCCCACTTCCTGGTCCACAGTTTCGATGCCCTCCACTCTTTTTTCACTTTAATTCTCTTCATTCGTTAGCTCCTCAATATACTTCTATCTTCCTGTCACACTCTCTTCACTTGTTAGAACATTACCATTCCTATCTTAAACAAGCCTAACTTGCTGCACATCCTTTCCAGCCTGATCCCTCTGTCTCGCCAATTGATCCCTCTGTCTTGACAATTGGTACAAGTCCTTCTCACCTTCTTTAGTGCCCAGTCTCCTACTGTATACACCTCATCATACACCTTCTGCTATACCTTAGCTACCTCCCTCTTTGGTCATTGCATCTCTTTATATTCATGGCTCCTCTCTTCACTCCTCTCACTGTCATATTCCTTCTTAGCTAACCTCTTTCTTTGAATAAAGTTGCCAAAAAAACATAACTTATGGAGTCCAACAATTTTCAGTCAGGTCATCCGGACAATTCCTTTTTTTTGTGCTGAAATGTTTCACCTTCCATCCAGAAGGCTTCATCAGTCAAGGAAACACACAACACAAAACTGATTCTTCCCCCAACAGCTTACTCCAAAGTGGAACGAACCAGTTCTGTTGGTGCTAAGATGGTCTCTTTGGCACGACCCCTCCACCGGTGCTGGCCCTCTCCCTCATCAACAGTCATGTCAAACTGGCATCAGTTTTGTGTTGTGTGTAACTTCCTTGACTGATGAAGCCTTCTGGAAGGAAGGTGAAACATTTCAGCACAAAAAATAAATAAACTGTCCAGATGACCTGACTGAAAATTGTTGGATTGTATACCTGGATTATTGAGCATAGACTTTGTTGGTTTTATGGAGTCCATAAATATTATTCTTTGAGACCCAAGTCCAGTTAGAAAATTCTTAAAAGGCACCATTGGGTTCAAGTGCGGACAGCTAAAACAGTCTTTTGAAAATGATGATGGCACAGTCCTGCCTCCTGCCTAACCTGTGATATCTATAATAAGAGATTGCATGTGTTCATTTGTGTTGCAGGAGTCAGTTGCTCAATTACAGCTAAGTCTTTCTACTGCATTCCTTCAAAGAGCAGACAAGGCCAATGAACACAATCATTGCCTTGAACAGAGGAAAGCAAAACCCAAATATTAATAATACATCAAATAATCAGAGGCCGAAACTGTTTTAATCACATATTTGAACATTCAATAATGTCAAAATACATACATTGAAGAGCAGCAATATACATCAAGTATACATTTAAACACATAGGAATTAGAATAGTTTTGAAAGAAAAACAATTGTGCATAAATTCTTTACCCTAAACCATTTGAACTTGTGAGAAACTTGTGAGAAACTGATTAGAAACTTTACCCTCCATCTCTGGATGGACACTTTGCATAAAATGGCCTATTATGACGGCAGATTTGGGCTGACATGACTCACAGTCAGAAGTGGTTTTATTGTGTAAAGTAAAAGTTTTACTTTGTTGTCAGAAAAGAAAATTTGGCTTATTGTCGTGCATTTGCCACTCATCGTTTTCCTCTTGTGTTTGAAGCATCTGCTCCTCATCTTCTTTACCATTTCTGGTGTCAATTTGACAGCTCATCAGGCCTGACATATTCACTGCAGCTTTAGGGTCCACAGTATTTCTAGAAGTGGTGCCAAGTCTGCAAATAAAATGATTGTACAGTATAGTCCCCCGCTACTTCATAATTTGACTTTTGAAGACTCGCTCTATCATGGTTTGTGGACATTCCGTCCATGATTTTACAATAAAAAATAGTACAGGACACATGATAATAATAATAATAATAATAATAATGTGTTTGTCTGTCATCTGTGTGTTTCCCATACACAGACGAAATTCGTCTCTGCATTTAACCCAACCACCACCAGGTGGTGCAGTGAGCAGCCAGAAAGCGCCCGATTATCAACTTTAATATTACTCACGTAATTGGGACAGTACTGGACACAGTACTGTACAGTAAAATGTTAACAAAATTTAAATACTTCGGACAGGAGCCGCCATTTTGTAGTTTTTTCTCAGTAAGCCTCCACTGCAGTGGTCCCCAAACTACGGCCCGCGGGCCGGATGCGGCCCCCCTACACATTTGGTCCGGCCCCCAGAACAATACCAGAGAGCATTTAGATTTTTTTTCATATGTGTATTTGTATTTGGTAATAAAGTTGGACTTTTGCAATAAAATGTTCCTTAGTTATGAACTATTTTTTTTAGTTTAGTATATTTATTCATTTTACATTCAATACAAAAATAACTTTACATACAGTATGAAAGAAAAAATTTGGTGCCCCTATCTGGCAACCCTCAGAAAAAAAATCCTAAACCTGCCCCTCTCAAAGACAGAACGGAATAATGGCGAAAAGATTAGGTAAGAGAAAAATTGATTCAGAATGCAAGGCATTTAAGCTGCAGTGGACAAACGATTATTATTTTGTTCAATGCAAAGAAAAGGCTGTCTGTCTCATCTGTAAAGAGGCGGTGGCGGTATTCAAAGAATACAATCTGCGGCGACACTATGAATCCCTGTGAAGAACCCAGAGAGGGTTATTTGGTTATTTATTTTATTAATAGTGTTATTATTTATTTTATTAATAGTGTTATTATTTATCTCCTGACTTTTGTTCTGTGAAGAACCCAGAGAGGGTTATTTGATTGTGCTTTCTGTAATACAATACATTTTTATATTTAGGCACTCCTGCAATCGTTACACTTTTTCCTGTTACAAACTGACTCTGGCCCCCCTACCAGAGAAGGGAAAAGTTATGTGGCCCTCACAGGAAAAAGTTTGGGGACCCCTGCTCTACTGTATTCCCTATCATAATGATCACCTTTTCCAGAAGGCCCAGAAGCCCCGTTTCCTTCTGCTGCAAAAAAAAAACAGAGGTAAAGTTTTGATCTGATTGGCGCATAGTGAATGGAGATAAGCCACACTGAACCCACTGAACTGGACCAGAACCAGAGCAAACCAAACCTCCAGACCCAAGACAGATCTTGAGAGCTGGTAGCCGGCCCATGAGGACTCCTAAGCGGGGACGCGCGCCGAGCCCATTGGGACTTTTTCCATCCAAACTTGGACTCAAATCGGCCACCTACAATCCCACGTCAGCCAACAGAAGGTCTGCCCCCCCACCCCCTGTCCCCATGCACTTTGCCACCTAAGAGCTGCAATGAATTTCCGAAAAGATCTGAAGCTCTCGACCTTGGCCTCTCTAAGTGGATTCAAACATCTGCTAAGTTCATGTCAAAAAACAATGCAGACATGTTCCTGTTTTGAGTGTTTTATATCGCTTTATAATGTAGCTGTTTTTGTATAGTTTTTTTTAATACAATTGTTCTTCCATTTTATTTTTCAATTACTGTATATGCTTTCTGTTACAGTGTGTATTTAGTAATGGCAACAAGTTGTTATTGGTACTATTTTGTGTTTGATGCAAGAACACCAAGTGTGGCATATGAGTGGATTGATCTGCCTGTGTTATTTGGCAAATGTTAATAAAGTAAGTCACATTCAACTAAAGGTCCGTTGTGTTTATCATAATTATGTTATGCGGTGAGAACATAACTGGCGACGAGGATAAAACGGATCCCTGAAGTGCAGAAAGACGAGAAAATGTCGGGAAGCGCTGGACAAATGGACGTTATTAATAACAGCACAGAGGACTGGACAACATATGTAGAGAGAGTTGAACAGTACTGTCAGGCTAATAAAGAGGAGGATGAGAGAAAAGTTGCTGTTTTACTGAGTGTGATGGGAGCAGACATGTACAACTTGCTGTGCAGCCTCATTACACCCGTCAAACTAGCAGACAAAAGTTTCAAGGAAATCAAAGAAGCACTCCAGAAACATTTCCAACCAAAGCCACTGGTTATAGCTGAGCGTTTTGATTTCATAAACGAAATCAACTAAAGACTGAGTCCACATCAGAGTACATTGCTGAGCTCCGGCGGCTGTCGGTGCACTGTCAGTTTGGGGAGGGACTGTCTGACGCACTGAGACCGCTTCGTCTGCGGGCTGTAAAATGAAGGCACACAGAAATGACTCCTCACAGAGGACAACCTCTCATTGCACCATGCATTATGCTACGTTCACACCAAACGCATCAAAATGCTCCCAATGCACCGTGTTTGCTGCTTGTCACCAGATGTGTGTTCACACCGAACGCGCGCAGTTGGAGCAGTGTCTGGCTCCCTTCCCGGTCAGATTTCTTTTGTTTTCTGTTCACTGGGCAGATAAAGATCAGCTGTACGTCAGCCCCGTTACTACTTGAGTGGGTTTTCTACAAGCCGAACTGCAACTCCTAAAGTCTTTGTTGAGATTAAAACGTTTTGTTATGTTTGGGGTGATCTAAGCTCGAGCTGACAGCAACAAATGTAAAAATGCCAAGTTACTTACTGGAGGCTGGTGGTGTCTTCATGGAGGCTCGTTGGGGTAAGTTTAAAAAGTCCACAGAAAGTCCCGTCGTTGTTGCGTCATCACATAGCAGAGTCTCTCCCGATAGGTTGCTGCGACGCATCGAGCAGCCAAAGTTCATTTGAATGAACTTTGGCTGCTCGATGCCTCGTCTGCTTTGGATGCGCGCGTGCGTGAGAAAGAGCTGCCCCTCGTTGCTGCGCTGCTTGAACTGCTCAAGATGTGCTGCTCCTGGCTGCACCTCCCCTGGCCGCGCCTCCACATAGACTTTGCATGTAAAGTGGCTGCTTCGAGGCGTTTGGTGTGAACCTGGCATTAGAGATCCCTATATCTATGGAGGCAGCAGCAAAAGATGCAGGAGAAGTCCAGGGAAAATGCACAGAGCTGTGTTCTGCAAATTAAATGTGCGCGTAGCGTAATGATAAATCACAGAGCTGCTTCAGATGCGGAAAAAAGTCACATGACCCTGCCAATTGCTGGTTTAAGGATAAAGAATGCCTGCATCGTAACAAGAAAGGGCATATTCAGAAAATGTGCAAATCAAAGCAGTATGATAAAAATATAAACATTGGCCCTCATTCACGAACCGTTCGTACGCACAGATTTGTTCTTAAACTGTGCGTACGATTGATTTAGGATCATTTGTGGCATTCAACAATGTTTTCGTATCCTACGATTTTTTTCAGATACGAACAAAATTTACGAGTGGTCCGGACCTGTCGTATATTTTAGGAGCGTCAGTCTGCTGTCATCCAGACGGATCTTCTCCACGAATAACTTCATATTTCGTTATTTAGAAAATATTTTGGGTTTAAAAAAATCACGCACCATAATTATTCTTGACAATAGGTTATTCTGTTTGAATTAGAATTATAATTTTAAGTTTAATTTGTCTGGTGTGTCGCGCAGGCTTCAGTGAGTCGTGCGCTCCCCTTGGTCATCAAAGCCGCTCCTCATATTAACACCCAGGTACATAAAATTCCCATACACCGCCGCAGAACAAGTACGAATTAAGACTGATTTTCATGCTATTGCTGGACTGCTGTGCCAAACACCATCGGAGCAATAGATTATTATATCTGATTCGAAATATAACCTGCAGAATGTGGTTGCGCGATGACCAGGAGGAGCGCGCATGACTCATTTGTGCTGCAAAACATGTTGGCACGCGTCTGCGCAGCGTGGCATTTATTGTCCATCCATCTCGCAGACTATTCCTTGACCACCTCCTGTCCGTGCTGCGGCGAGACGTTTGTTTGAAGCCATTTTCAGATCAAACCATTTATTCTTGATTTCTGATACTGTACGACCCACGGGACACACAACATATGCACTACAATATTAATATGAAGTTAACTGTAGTTTCGAGACATTTTAAAATGCTTCTGTTCAAAAACACATCCGACACTTGCGGGGGTGGGGTGGGGGGGTAGCGGTGCGCCACAGCTCTTCTGAATAAGTGAAACTATAATGTAACACAGTACACTAAAATTAAAGATATTTGACCATCCGACACTTGCGGGGGGGTGGGGGGTAGCGGTGCAGAGCAGAACTTCAATCTCCGAACGCGTGAAGTTCTTCTTTTTACTTCTTGATTTAGAATGAATGGACACTTCCTGCTGTCAAAAGGCAGGAAACGTGGCCTTATATGGTGTTTTGAGGGGTGGGAATTATGTAAATGACCTCTCCGCGAGCACGCGCAGGTGGATGGAACAGGTGGGATTCATCAACTTTACGCAACCCGTTTACACACGTTTCCTGTGGATAGAAGACTTTGTTGAATCTGACGTGGCATGTTCGTACGAACGCTTCGTACGCACAGAAGAAGGAGAAATTTAGGATAAAAATACGAACATTTTCGTGAATGAGGGCCAATATGTGGAAAAGAGACAGAAAGCTGCATGAAGTAAATGACAGATTCAAATAATTCTCAAGAGGATTTGGCATGCCTCGAGCTGTACACAATTCAAGAAAAAGATAAGGATGTAATTTGTAATTTGGATCACACCAAAAATACAAGGGGTTGATTTACAGATGGAGATGGACACTGGGTCAACCCTCTCACTGATCTCATATGCAGATTACAGAAATAAGTTTTCCAATCTGAAACTAAAACAAACCTCAGTGAAACTAAAACCATACAAAGGTGAAAGAATAACTCCCCTGGGAAAACTGGAAGTGAAAGTAGAATATGAGAAAATAAATGCAACCTGGAACTTTATGTTTTGAAAAATGGAGGTGTACCATTATTTGGGTGTGACTGGTTAAAACACATCCACCTCAATTGGAAAGAAATAAAATCAGTGAGACTGACACAAGGCCTGAGTGCACATTCTGTAGATGAAAGATGGAAACAAATACTTGAGAAACATGCTCAGGTATTCAAAGAAGGAACCGGCACTCTGAAATATATTAAAGCACAGATCATACTGGAGGCTAATGCAAAACTCAGATTCCATAAGGCACGTCATGTACCTTATGCAGTACGTCCCAAAGTCGAAGTAGAGCTCCAATGCTTGGAAGAGCAAGGAATACTCACCAAAGTGGAGTGGTCCGACTGGGCTACACCAATAGTATCAGAAGGCAAGTGACAGTGTACAAATCTGTGGTGATTTAAAAGTTTCAGTGAATCCAGTCCTCCACGTAGATCAATACCCATTTCCACAGATAGAAGACATAGTCACAGCAGTAGCAGGTGTCAAACACTTTTCAAAAAATCGACCTTGCCCAAGCTTATCTGCAGATGGAAGTAGGAGAGACATCCAAGAAATATCTGGTGACAAACATAAAAAAGGTTAAATCATTTCATCTGGACTAGTTTCTTTAAGGGAGAAACGTTTCGTCTTTCATCCGGAAAACTTTATATAGAACATTCAATAGCGACCATGAAGCATCAGAGATTTGCCCCCCCAAGACCCGGGGCAGACAAAGTGGGGACCAGAGCCCAAGACCCAAGAGGATCCAAACAGGATGAACCACTCACCCACCCCCCAGATCCGACCATAGGGGAAACCGGAAGAGCCCCACCAGCGACTACACACAATGACCCCCCGAGGCTAACAGCGACATACTCACAGGCCCCTGCCGGAACCCGTTGCACCGACATAGCCCCAGGCCTAGGCACCAAGGCCCGGGCACCGGGGACACCCACCCCTCAGGTCCAGACCCGACAGGACCAGAGGACCCGAGCCCCACCAGGCAGCCATCAGGCCGAGCCGACATACGCCCTAGTGCCCAACCCCGATACCGCAGGCCCCAAGCGCGCCGGCAGGCAACGGCACACCCCACCAGGGGGCCATGTGGTAGGAGGCCACAGGCAGGGGCCTATGAGTATGTCGCTGTGGGCCCCGGGGGATCATTGTGTGTAGTCGCTGGTGGGGTCTTCTGGTTCTACCCTATGTTCGGATCTGGGAGGTGGGTGAGCGGCTCGTCATATTTGGATGGCCCTGGGGGCTCTGCGCTCGGGGTTCTTCTTGGGGTCTTGGGCTCTGTTCCCCCTTATATCTGCCTCGGGCCTTGGGGACAGATCTCTGATGTTTCACGGTCACTATTTAATGTTCTATTAGAGAAGTCTTATTCACTTATGCATGCTCACAACCACACACAAATAGATACGGGGATATAAGTGTATATATCATATGTAGATATGTAGATGGGTATATGACTGCATATGAATGTATATGTATGTATGTATATATTTGTAGATATAGGTATATATATACAGGTAGTCCCCGAATTACGAGCGCTCTGATCTGCGAGGTTCCAGACTTACGAGCTGGCGAATTTTTGGAAAAAACGCAAAAAATACTGAGTTTTCATGTGTTTTTTCACCACAGTTAGTTAGCTAAACATATGGACACACGTTTCCGATCATTTTTATGCACTCATAAGCAGTTTTTTGATGAAAAACGAGTGTTTGTAGTCGCGCTAGCGAAACCGTTCCAATTTACGAGCGAAATTCCGGACTTACGAGAGACATGGCAACCGTTCCAAATTACGAGATTTCCGGTTTACGAGCGCCTCGTTGTAACGGATCTCGCTCGTAAATCGGGGAATACCTGTATATATATATTTATAGAAATCTACTGCAAAGTCATGAATGTTATGGGTCTTTTATGCATATGTGTTTTGTTGCTGTGTTCTGTTATGTACTTTGCAGGATTGCGGACGGCAGTCAGGTGTGTTTGCCTTATGTTCTTTTTGTGGATATTTGTTATGTTTTGTAGTCTTGCTTTCTGTCTTTCCTAAAAAAATAATAATAATGGTGTGAAGAGGATGGCTGTAAGGTTAGAAGGGAGGCCATCTATAAAAGGAAATGGGAAAAAAGGGAATGGTAATATAATAATATAAATATTAGATAAAGGCTAGCATTAGCATGCTAGTTCCAGAAACAAACTCAACAGTTGCCACTTTGGAATAAACAGTCAGCTGAAGGCTTTCTCACAAACAGAGACTTCTAAAAGTTGAGAGGCATATCAGTCAGAAATGGCAAATAGTTATTAGATAAAGGGCTTTCAATTATTTGAGCCAGCCTGCTTGAGTCACTGACTGCACGGCTCATTTCCCAGACAAAAAAAAAAAAAAAGACTGGAAGCACATGATCACAGCTCACGTTGGACATGTCCAGGGCGCTGAAATCTGCGCCCAGCATCTTCCCATTGTTTTGTAACGTTGTGGAATAACTGTGCATGCGCCATTTATAACGAGAGTCTATGGATAAGATTCATGCGCCCCCAGGACAGGAAATACGTCACCAATCAGAAAACGTTTTTTGAAACAAACAATATACCTCATCATTACTCATAAAATATTTATCCTACACAACTAAAAACATATATGCATATATTTTGAAATATTTTTATTTTATTATTTCATTTTTATTAAAAATGTTACAAGTCTTCAATGTAAAATGGTGAATAGTTCTAGAAGTCCTGAGGAGCGTTGCACTTAAAGGGAGCCTAAATTGTTCTAACAATTAATTTTACACCAAACTAATGGATCAGCGACTCACTTTTTTCTCACCTTTTTTCTGTGTTGAGAGAGGTGGTTTGGCGTTGTTTGCTCTGCAGATTTTTGTGCTTGAGACCTGTTCAGCTGGGCGCTAAGCCATGGGCGTTGGCTGCTGCTTGGCGTCTGCCCTGAAGGAGCCGGTGCCTTGTAGATGACGTCGGCTATGACTGTCAAGCCATGAGCTGTAGTGAATGCTACGAGGTGCGACGGGAGCTTGTGGAGGGGTGACGGTGCTCGGCTGACGAGCCGCAGAGCTTCCACTAGCTGGTGCGGGGTGCGACGGTGCGGGGTGCTTCCGTTTAATCTGAGTTCTCGTTGAGGGCCATTCTTCGCCGTGGATTCCGAGCGGTGCCGGAGCTGCGTGATTGATTTCCTGGAGTCCAACTCCAGTGCTGCGGGTAATGGACGGCAGAGGTAGGCGAGGGTTCTGGTTTGTTTTTACAACCAGGACTCGTTTTTTTTGGCCATCAACTTTGAGCAGCTGATGCCAACGGGTGAGAGGAGTTGTGAGTGACAGCAGGTAAAACCAAAAAGAAACTGGACCAAACCGAACAGATTTCTGATGATTTGGATGAAATAAAAAAAATCCCTGAACTTCATGAGTTCTGAACTGTCAAAAATGACATCACAACAGAAACTCTTGGTGGGATTATTCGAAGAAGTAAAACAACTTAAATTACAAATATGTCAAAAATATTTAAAAAAAATGTGGAACTGGAACAGAAGATAGACGATCTGGAACAGATATCCAAACAAGATAACCTGATTATAACTGGACTTGAAATAAAAAGTAAATCATACTCGAAAGCAGCTGAAAATAAGGAAATAACTGAGGATGCATTTCCATCGGAAATGCGTTCATTGGAAGAGCAGGTGGTGTCCTTTCTGCAGGACAAGAAAATTAATGTTGTTCATGAGGACATTTCATTGTGTCACACTTTGCCTAACAAAAACGATAAACTCAAACCAGTAATTCTTGTTCGCTTTATCAGTAGGAAAGCGAGAAATAGTGTGATCATGCGGGCAAAAAAACTGAATGGAACTAAAGTTTATATAAGTGAACACTTAACAAAGAAAAATGGAAATATAGCTTGTGAAACAAGGTTGTTAAAAAAATTGCTACAACATGGACACGAAACGGAAAGATTTGGATCAAAATAAAAGATGGACAACAAGCCAAAATGATAAAAGAGCTGAAGGATCTGGATAGATTTAGATGAGTACATACATGAAAATTGCATTAGGAAATATCTCACAACATAAAATCAACTAAATAATATTCTGATGAGTTTGTGCATCATATAATGATGACGTACGAAGAATCTGAACATAAAATATATAATGCTGAAGATATTACTGATACAATTTTTTTTCCTGTTCTAAAATGTAATGAATAATTTAGTGTTGACCAGTTCAATGAAATTAATACAGTAAATGGAGCACTCTATAATTCATATGAATTGCAGAAGAATTAATGCAAATTTATCTAGGATATCAGACTATCTAAAAACTTTTAATTAGTCCTTTTCAATAGTAGCAATGTCGTAAACATGGTTAAATGATGGAAATTCACATACTGCTTATATTGAAGGATATAAATTGTATCACATGAATAGAAAAAATAAAAAAGGTGGAGGAGTGGCTCTGTAATGACCGACTGAACCCAGAGTGGTACGAGACCAGAACAAAAGCAAAACTCAGAGTGAAAATAATAACAGTGTTTATTATGTACAAGTTGAAACGGCACACTTGGAGTCTCTGGAGTGCCTGAAAGAGAGAACAGGGTCAGGATACTTCTGGTAGGATAGGTGAATAAAAACTGATGTTCTGTTTGTTCTCTTACAGGGGGATGTTGGGTTGAGGTTCAGAAAGGACTTCAGGACTCCAGTAGATGGGGAAAATCCAGACCAACGACAGGCAAGACCGACAGACACTGGCAGGGATATGCAGAACTAGCAAGCGAGTGGCAACAAGGTAGGACTAGCAGACAGAGAACAGGATCCAAGGATTTCACAGGAAACTACGGGCACAAGATCACATGGTCAGTATTTCATCAGATATACACTTTCTGGCTGAAGGCATAAATATTGATTGAGGCACAATGCTCCAACGTTGGATCTCACTGGACTGCAGCCTTAAGTAGAGGTGTTCCTCATTAGATGGATGACAGTCAGCTGGTGTCAATTGGCGGCCATCTTGGTGAGGGTTGCAGACAATGGGACTCCTATAGTACTCCCCCCCCCCACCTCAAGAATTGTCTCCGGGCGACCCGCGGCGCTTCTCCGGGTGGACATTGAAGAAGGCGGTAATGAGGCTGGGGTCCAGGATAAACAAGCGGGGAATCCGCAACCTCTCCTCAGGTCCATAACCCTTCCAATCAACCAGATATTGAAATCCCCGGCCTCGGCGATGAATGTCCAAAATGGTCCTGACATTGAAGGCCGGGTGGTTGTCGATCAGTCGGGCGAGAGGAGGGAGGTCGGAGAGCGGGCACAAGGGGCTCTCGGAGACAGGCTTGATCTGAGAGATGTAAAATGTAGGGTGAATCCTCATAGATGAAGGGAGTTGAAGACGTACTACAGATTGGTTGATGATCTTCGTGATCGAGAAAGGTCCGATGAACCGAGGAGCCATCTTCCTCGGGGTGTCCTTAATATTAATGTCCCTAATGGAAAGCCAGACTCTTTGACCCACCTTGTACACGGGAGCTGTAGAGCGATGGCGGTCAGCAAACCTTTTATTCTGGGCAGCAGTACGAGAGAGGGTAACCTTGGTCTGCCGCCAAACTCATCGGCAACAACGGAAATGGTGTAGTACAGACGGAACAGGAACGTTGATCTCCTGACTGAGAAACAAGGGGGGGATGTATCCAAGGGAAGCTTCAAATAGGGGCATACCTATGGCAGATGATTTATGGGCGTTGTGGACGTACTCGACCCAAATCAGATGCTTGCTCCAGGCTGAGGGGTTACGTTCGGTGACGCACCGGAGGGTAGTCTCGAGCTCCTGATTACACCGCTCAGCCTGACCATTTGATTGAGGGTGATATCCCGAAGTAAGGCTGGCAGTCGCCCCAAGCATAGTACAAAACTCTTCCAGACCTGGGAAATAAATTGGGGTCCCCGATCTGAAACTATATCGGAGGGAATACCATGAATACGGAAAACGTGTTGAATGAGAAGCTGAGCTGTGTCAAAAGCAGAAGGAAGCTTAGGGAGGGGAATGAAATGAACCAATTTAGAAAAACGGTCGATGATGGTAAAGATGGTGGTGTTACCTTCAGAGTGGGGTAGACCTGTGACAAAGTCTACTGCAATGTGTGACCAGGGACGGCTGGGTGTGGGCAAGGGTTGGAGGAGTCCGGCAGGAGGCTGATTTCCAGTTTTATTCCTAGCACAGGTCAGGCAGGCTGAAACAAAAGACTTGACATCCTGGTTGAGTGTGGGCCACCAGAAATGGGTCTTAACCAGGGAGAGCATACGGGAGGTGCCAGGGTGACAGAAAAGTTTGTGAGAATGGAGCCAATCCAATACCTTACTCCTCATGTTGGAGGGAACGAAAAGTTTGCCAGCGGGACCTGTGCCAGGGTCGGGCTCATCCTTTTGAGCGTCCAAAACCTCCTTCTCGGTGGTCCAGGTGAGAACTCCCACGACAGAGACCGGTGGAATAATGGTTTCCTCAGTGTCCGTAGCATCTGGTGAAGATAACTGATGAGAGGTGGCTTCTTTGAGCCAGGCCTAAAAGTCAGAATGAAGTTAAACCGATTAAAGAAAATGGACCATTGTGCCTGTCTGGGGGTTACCGTATTCGTCAGTGTATAATACGCAGTTTTTTTGCTCATTTGAATGTCCTACGTATTATACACCGAAGCGTATTATCTATGTTTTTTTTCCGCCGTTTTTCATTTTGGCCAAAAATGGTGTAGTACCAGTTTCGGCCGCTATGGGCGCTAATGCGCCCTGTAGTCTGTTTACCTGCAGACTGTAAAAATGGTGCAGTACCAGTTTCGGCCGCTATGGACGCTAATGCGCCCTGTAGTCTGTTTACCTGCAGACTGTACCTGGAGGCGTTTCCTATTATTCGTGTATTCAGATAAAACCCATCACCCCCTGCCAAATCACTGAGAGAGAGCATGAGAGAACTTCAGGGCATGAGTAATGCCACAACCAGTATAAAAGTTGCTGCTAGTAATAAACCTGAACGTCTGACAACTCTTGTCAGCTCATGAACTTGTTACTCCTCAGAGAGTCTGTTGTTAACTGTTCTCTTTTTGTTTAAGCAGCAGTTTGTAATGGTGTCATTGTTGTAGTAAAATAATGAGGGGTAAGGTATTTAAACACTTACTGGGCCACCATTATTCTAAAATATAGGACTTATTGGTCAGTTTACAGTACTGACTTACCTATTTAGATTTCTCCTACTCCGCCCCTGCTTCATGGAATATCTTACAAAAAGATCTGAAGCTCTCGACCTTGACTTCTCTAAATGGTTTTCAGAATCTGTTGGAATCCTGGCAAAAACCAATGCAGATTTGTTCCTGTCTTTGATTTTATACGTCTACCTTATAATGTTTTGCTAGTTTTTTGATACTTTGTTAAAAGGAGGAATGTGTATATATGTATGTATATATGTATATATATATATATATATATATATATATATATATATATATATATATGTATATATGTGTATGTATATGTATATATATATATATTTTTTTTTTTCTCTCTCTTTTGTTTTCTATTGTTTATTGTTTGATTGTTTATTGTTTAAGGAAATTCTACCATTGCTGTTCATTGTTCTTTAGTTTTAGCAGGTCGGTTTCGTAAATGAGCCCATGAGGTTCAAAAGATTTACCTGACTAAATAAAGGTTGAATGAATGAATGAATGAGATGCGCAGGTCTGAGCAGACTTTATCTGCACAAACTTGCCACCAATTCGCAAGTTCATCCTTTTTCCGATATTAAATTGTTTTAACTGTGATTAGCCAGAAATGTAATTTCACAAGAAACTTCAATTTATGTTGGTCTACCAGAAAATAGACCTTTTATTGAAATTATCATGAAAGTACATTAAACATTTGTATCGATATTAGCTCTGATTTAATAACTACGTTGACAAGAATTCAAATTAAAACAAACAGACAGTTAGGAACTTTTCTGTTGGTACATTTACTTGACAGATTAATAGCTTATGAAAAATAAGAAATAGGAGGAAGATTGAAGATTGAAAGCTAAGTTAACTGAAGTTGGTTATTTTGAACCAGAGCTGGGTGACACCCTTTTCCCACACGAGCAGCTGCTGGGCTCCCGCACGCTCAAACACACCACGACTCGTTACCTGTTGACGGTTCGTCTCTTGGAGATAAGAGTGGAGAAGTGTCTGGACACACACGTGGATGGTTTGTCCAACGGCCGTCCAGTGGAAACTTCAGCGTGTGTGGCTGATTCACGATACGAGGAAACTCGCCTCCCTCGGCAGGAAACAACGGTCAAGCGCACAGACTGATTTTTCAAAATAAAACTTCAGAAAACAAATTCTTCCAGAAGATGAGTGAGTGAGTTACAGTAAGCTGAAACGTGGGTCTAGTTGACACAATGACCGGAACGTCTCTAGCTTTTTCAGAGAAGAAACAAGTTCTCAGGATGTTCTTCCCTCCGACTCTAAAGAAAATGCAGGAAATGACCTTTATATGGGAGGCGGGGTCTGACCCACCTCCTTAATAACTATTGGCTGGTTTTAACAAAATAAAAGATGGAAGTTTAATTCCATAGGCAGAAATGTCTCTTGACGGACAACAGGAAAACTGTTTACATAAACAGCCAGATGGACTAGCCTGTTGAGTCTAGCTTGAAGACAAAACAGAGAAGGAAGTGAACAGCTTACCCTGACTCATGTCCTAGATTTCAGAGCACACTTGTATTGTAGAAATAAACCAGCAGAAGGGTCAAACTCATGCAAGTAACAGATCATCATTAAAATGACAAAATATACTGTAGATCAATTCTGAATTAACACACATTAAAGAGAAAGTTCAATCTGATTAATTAGTGTCCATTAATTCAAAATAATTGTAACAAAATATAGTGTCCATTTGTCTCCTTGAGAGTTTCAAGAAGGTGTAACACTGAGAGTTTCAGAGAGATGCAGAGAGGTGTACTTGAAGGTCAAGCCTACAATATCAGAGATTAGGTGTATCACTACAGTCCCCCTTTTTGGAAGTCATCGCCTGTCCTTGGAGATGAGTTCCAACACGAAAGGATACCACCGAATGTCTCTGACCTCTATGTAATCCAGCAAGTGGAAAAAAAAAAGTTCAAAATTATACTCCCATAATGTTTTTGGAAATTCCATACTGTTCGTAGGTAATCCCATTGCGGTAAGCTTTCAATCCTTTGGAAAACATAGTCTGTTAACCCATGGAAAACTGAGTCTGTGATCCCTTGGAAAACAAAGTCTTATAATCCACAACGGTAAATCCACAACGATGGGGGTTATTGATTTCATCAGCAAGAATGGTTTTTAATCAGCATGTAGAGGGGATCCCTCGATTGAAGCAGAGGAGGCGGCCCTTGGATGAAGGTTGAAGACCAACGTTGGATCAGCAGGTCCCCACATCGAAGGTTGCAGGCTGGATGGCTTCCAGTCGGTGCCACCCTGGTTCAATGTGTCATGCAATTATGTGGTTTTAGGTGGGCTTATGATTGGGATTCTACATTAAGCCTTACCTATATGCACCTGGTATGTAAGCTATGGGCAGCACGGTGGCACAACTGGTAGAGCTGCTGCCTCTCAGCGAGAAGGTTGCCGGTTCAAATCCCGGTCCGGGGCCTTTCTGGGTGGAGTTTGCATGTTCTCCCCGTGCATGCGTGGGTTTCCTCCGGGTACTCCGGTTTCCTCCCACAGACCAAAAAACATGCTTGTTAGGCTGATTGGTGACTCTAAATTGACCCTAGGTGTGAGTGTGAGAGTGGATGGTTGTTTGGTGTGAGTGAGACAGGTCCCTCTTGTAAATGAGTCCCCGTGACTCAACGAGGCTAGCCTGTATAAATAAAGGTTGAATGAATCATGGATTAGATCAGCTACAATTACCAATTAAGGGGTGGATCAATGCTGTAAAAATCAGATATAGGGATCTATACCTATAGAAATGTGGAGGGCTTCTGTAACGAAGGCCTCTTCTTTCAAACTATTCCTCCATTCATTATTTAGTTTAGGTTAAACTAAAATAAAAAAAATGAAAACTAGTTTGGTCTAAATGTCTGTTGTCTTTTAGACGAACGACGCAAGATTTGGTATTCCCTATAAATTTTGAAGTCTATGGCGAGACTCATCAAAATGAATAGATCTAGAATAGAAACGATCGAATCGGTCCTACCTAAATGATTGGGAGGTCAGTGTAGATTATAGTACCTTAAGTAGTATTGATCTACAATGACTCTTCAAAGATTGAGATCTTTAACAAAATGAACAGCATGTTGGCATAGTTAAATCCATTTAAGTCTTCAACTTATCAACAATCAAAACCTCTTTTGGCTGGGAGTGTTCAGAAAACAATAACAACTTCAATAACAACAAAAGTAGCAATTAAGCAACTAAAAACAACGTTTCACTACGTCAAACTCACTCTGGTCGTCAGATTCCAACGTGTCACACACCAGAAATACAGTCTAAACTGTTTAGTTTATTTACTATCCTGTGTTTGGACGACCTTATTTTCCCATGAAGTCTGTGAGTTTGTCAGATCTTCGTCATTTGCGGAGTCATTGAACGCCTCAAAAGGTTTGATTTGATTTCGATGTACCCACTTAACAATTGGCCGTTTGCGACCTTTGCTGATTTTGATTCCGTAGACAACTGAGGACACTTTGTCTGTTATCAAATGAGGTCCCGTCCACCTGGGCATTAGTTTGCGGGCGAGAGTACCGGTCCCGGACCCTCCTTTCCCGGCTGTGGGGGCGAAAGTATAGTACAAGACTCTGTCTCCCACTTGGAGTTCATCATGGGAAGCCTTCTGGTCATAGTACGCCTTGCGTCCCTCAGCAGACCTTTCCAGGTTTTGCTGGGCAAAAGCAAAAGTGTCTCGGAGGTGTACATTCAAGTCTTTCATGTATTGTTGAGTGGTGTAGGCTGTTGCCATGGTGGCGTCACCTGGTTGGTACAACAGGTGTAGAGGGAGAGTCATTTGTCGACCGGTCATCATCTCGAAGGGAGAGACGCCAGTTGATGTGTGTGGAGTGGCCCTAATGGCCATCAGGACCAAAGGGAGTTTCACGTCCCAGTCCTTGTGGTTTGCGGCTACGTATTTCTTCAAAATACTCACCACCGTTCTGTTTGCTCTCTCTACTTGTCCTGAAGATTGTGGGTGGTAGCCAATATGGAAATCAGCTTTGACGCCAAGCGTCTTCCACAGTTCTTTCATCACTTCACCTGTGAAGTGTGTACCTTGGTCTGAGTTCACCCTAAGGGGAAGTCCAAACCTGGAGAATACATGATTCACTAGCAAAATAGCAGTAGTTTGTGCTGTGTCATTAGGAGCTGGTAGGCATTCTACCCATTTGGTAAATGCACAGGTTACCGTGAGGAAATATTTATTTCCTCTAGAGCTCTTAGTGAGTGGCCCCACCCAGTCAAACTGGATGTCAGACCATGGAAATGAAATGCCTCTGCTTTGCAGTGGTGCTCTGTGGAGTGGTCTGGTAGGCTGAAACTGGGCGCAAATCAGGCACCCGTCAATGTAGTCCTTGACATCCTTTTTCATACCAGGCCAATAGGCAATTTGTTTCAATGCCGTCAGCGTGGCTTTCTCTCCTTTGTGTCCTGCGGACGGGAGATCATGGGCATGAACTAACATCACCCCCCTGTGGCCATGGGGAACCACGAACACTG
The DNA here is from genome assembly GCA_038048925.1 of Garcialebias charrua. Lineage (NCBI taxonomy): Eukaryota > Metazoa > Chordata > Actinopteri > Cyprinodontiformes > Rivulidae > Garcialebias > Garcialebias charrua. The sequence continues at coordinate 10,453 of JBBPBX010036455.1, read as the reverse complement.
GTGAGGACGCTGGTCCATGGGCAAAAGTTAGGATGCCTTTGATCAGTTTCAGCTGCGAGCGCAGATGATAGAGTACCCTGAGGTCAGGATCAGAATCCAGCTCGTCTTTGGACAGAGTATTATTGTCAGGGTCAGTCAGGTACAGCATCATGGACTTGATAGCAGGGTCCAACTTTTGCAGTCGGACGATGTCTGTGTCAGTCAGTGCAGGTCGTACCGAGACTGCATTGTCGGTAGGTCTGGCTGCGGCCTGTGCACGTGTGACTGCCATAACCTCGACAGTAGGTTGTATTGGCAGAGTCTTGACCAACCAGGAGGGGTCAAAGGACCATAGCTGACCTTTATCGGCTCCTTCTTTGGCTAAAGAATGTGCAATGTCATTATGGTACTTGTCATCGCCTGGGACTCTTGAATGTCCTGGAACCTTTTTCCAGTAGATCTGAATGTCGTGTAACGTCACCAAGTGATCACACGCCATGAAGAGCTCTTTGTGTTTGACCACCTTCCTGTCGCTTGTGAGAAAACCGTTCTGCTTCCACACAGCGAGATGACAGGCGAAACTCAACCGAGCATAGTTAAGGCTGGTTTATACTTCTGTCTTACGTCTTTTACCCCCCGTTGAGTGAACAAACATTGCGCAACTTCTGGCTGCACTCCTGCTGTGATCCCCCGGTGACAGCCCGTCTTGTACGTGGACCCCAAGCAGAACTGCAAGACGCTGCATTCAAGACAGGCTGTCACCGGGGTATCACAGCAGGAGTGCAGCCAGAAGTTGCGCAACCTTTTATCACTCAAATTCTCACTCAACGGGGGGTAAAAGACATAAGACAGAAGTATAAACCAGGCTTTAGAGTCAGTGTATATGACTAGTGTCTTGATGGAATGTTCTACAACCAACTGGAGAGCTATTAGGATGCCCGCAATCTCAGCGTACTGAGAAGTCTGAGAGCCTAAGCTGTAGCTGAAAGTGCTCTGCTGAAGGTCACGGAGGAGTACCCCTCCAACACCTGCCCTGCAGATGTTGTCGTTGCGGAATGCAGACCCATCCACGTACAATGTTGTCATACCCTTACAGATATTATCATCAAAGAAGTGGTGATTTGGATCCTCCGTCACCAAGGGCCTTTCCTTAGCAGGCGGCTGGGTGGCTGGCACATCGTTTGTGCATTCCTGGCAGATAGCCAAGTCAGTGCCCAAATGTGACTTCTTATTTTGACCATAGCGGATGTCTAGGTCAAAACTCTGAAGCGCCATGAGCCACGTTGCAACACGTGAGTTTGTAACCACGCCATCTCTGATGCGTTGGCTGTTCAGGAAAGTCACCGGCTGGTGGTGTGTTTCAACAATGATCTTCTGTCCCCCAATGTAGCTGGAGAAATGTTTTACTGCCCACACCGTGGTCAGTAAAGCTTTCTCACAGTCCGAGAATTTCAACTCGGGGCCTGCCATTGTCTTGCTGGCGTAGGCCACTACACGTTTGTCTCTGTCGTGTATTTGGTACAGACCTGCACTCATGCAATGAGCTGAAAAGCCCACTTCCAAGTGAAACTCCTTGTTATAGTCTGGGTAGACTAGACATGGGGCTGACTTGATCCTGTCTATAAGAGCGTCCATCGCCTGCTGCTGTTTGTCAGTCCAGACAAACGGAACGTCTTTCTTCAGGAGTATAGTCAGCGGTTTAGCCAGGTCTGCATAGTTCTCTATGAATTGGTTCGAGTAATTACACACGCCAAGAAAACTTTGCAGTTCTTTGAGATTGGTGGGGACTTTGAGATTGTCAAGGCCTTGGGTACGAGTCAGTTGTGGTTGTACTCCGTCCGGACCTACAAGTAGGCCAACGTAGTCCACTTTGGATCTGCACCACTGGCATTTTGACAATGAAATCTTAGCACCAGCAGTTGTCAGTTGATTCAGAACGTGGTCGATCTCAGCCAAATGTGAATCCAGTGTCGGCTGCCTCAAAAGGACATCGTCCACGTAAATCAGTGTCCCACGCTTGTGGGCGTCTGGACATGCTTTGTTCAAAAAGATGTTGAACTCTGCAGGTGAGTTAGCGTAGCCAAATGGACACCTGTTAAAGGTGTATTGACGACCACCAAAAGTGAAAGCAAGTTTGTACTGGTCCTCGTCACGCACGGGGATGGTCCAAAAACCAGAGGCGATGTCGAGGGTGGAAAAGTACTTACCATTGGTGACCTTGGGCAGTTCCTGTTGGAGCTGGGTCATGGGCCACCTGGATAAGGGAACTTGTTTGTTCAGCTTTCTGTAGTCAATGGTGAGTCTCCATTTACCATTTGGTTTTAACACTGGCCATATAGGCGCAGAGTAAGTGCTGTTACAGTATCTGATGATACCTTTTCCCAACAAGTCATCAATGATATCTCTGATAGGTTCATGAGCTGCCAGAGGAATCTTGTATTGTCTGACGAACGCAGGTGGAGCGTCAGGTGGGGTTGGGATGCTTACGTTGTGGATCGTGGTCAACCCACAATCCATAGAGTCAGTCGAGAATGATTTCTCGTATTTTAAGAGAACTTTGCGAAGCTCGTCCCTTTCTTCATCAGTTTTCAGGGCGTCGGCCTGAGCGACCACCTGTTCAATCTGTGAAGCAACCGAGGTGGGTTCTGGTTCATTGGGGAGCTCCATTGAGATCCTGTCAGTGTCGTAAAACCTGTCTACAGGTAGGGCACTATAAGTTCGAAGGCCAAGACTTTTTTCACCGTTGAAACCGAACCTAATGACTGGGTCATGGCCGGACTCACTTGGGGAGAAGAGGGTTATGGCCTTTGTTGGTTTTGTGAACAAGACTCGCCCCGCATGATGACGTGGAAACAAGTTTTCTGGGAGGCCCCCCAGAAATGGAACGCTAAGTTCAAAATCATGGAAATCAGTAGAGATCAACCATCCTAGCCGCGTGTTTCTTGGGATCAGTACCTCGTCTGTGCCTATGTTACACACAGCAACGGACGTGGTTCTACAGTCGAGGTCCACTTTGCATGTGGCCACCACGGACAGCCCTAAGTCGAGAAACGTAGGAGATGGTTGAAAACAAACCTGCTGTTGGCTAATAGCCTGACCTTTCACGATGTGAATTGTCACCATTTGGTTGTCAACCCGAGGTGGTACCGTGGTGTCATGACTGCTAGCAACCTGGCAGACCTCTGGTATGGTTTGTCCAGCCTTAAGATTTTCTGTAGTTAACACAGGAGAATCTTTCCAGGCTGTGTCCAGCGACCACAGTACCTCGTTGTTGACGTCTACAGAGACACCCAATCTTACCAAAACGTCAGAGCCTAAATAGGTTGCGTGTGGTAAGTTAGTGACCACTAAGAATGGGTGGACCAGTCTGCGTTGGTTCCAGGACAGTGACAAGCAAATGACTACTCTCGCGGTCATTTCCTCACAACTGTCGGGATCTAAAGAAAAACGGAAAGACTTTCTGAGCCGTATAAGACCCTCATGCTTATGAAACAAGGTTTCATAGAAAGCTCGGCTGATCGCAGACCTCTCTGACCATGGGGACAACACAGCATCATCGGTGTGGGATCCCTGGATCCCTACACCGTTCACTACCTGGGGCAGGTAATGTCCCGTGAGTGTCGAATGTTTCAGCTCGCATAGGAGGCCCACCTGTGGTGTCTTTATTGTCTCACCTGATGTCGAAGGTCCATATACCGGGCTTGTGCTCTCGGATGGGCGTTCCCTCATGTCTTCCGCGGTACCCGCGGTTACACAGTCTGTATCGCTCAGCGGAGGCATATCAATTGGCAGTGGACTGCTCACTGTAGCCCACACCGTCCGATTACCATAATTTATAATCGCTTCAAAGCGATTGATAAAATCCTGGCCGACCAGAAATGGGATGGAGTTCACCGTAGACACATGTACCGGATGGTAAATTGTCGTCTCGCCAATCTGCATGTGAACCATGGCAATAGCTGTCATGGTTGTTCCCACTTCTGAGAGTCCCCGCAACTCTATAGCACATTCTGTCAGGGGTATTTCTCTGTCAACACTCTTAGCGGCTGTTTTCAGCTCCTCGAACAGTGTGGGTGACATAATGGATATGTCGGCACCACCGTCCAGGAGGGCGTCTTGGGTGAGGACCCCTTCTAACGTGACTGACAGGTAAGCCTTCATAGCGGGCCCCTTTCTGTAAAGGTCGCACAGGAACCACCTATCGCATGTAGGTTCTTCCCGACGTTTTGTACGTCTACCACTGTCAGTGTCATGGTGAACCACCTGAACCGGCAGTGCAGTCACCTGCGTGTCAGTGAGACCAGTTTGTGACGAGTCACTGTCACTGGTCAGCGAGGTATCCCCCTTTATCTCTGACAAGGGGCTCTCTGGCTCTGTAACAATGATGTCAGGGTCACGGTCAATGTCATGTTGACTGACATGTGCTGGACTGTCAATGGTCTGACTGCCCACGCTCCGACTGACAGTATCATGCTGACCAATGTCTTGTTGACTGTCAGTAATAGTGTCACTGTTGCCATCTGCGTGCTCCGAGTTACTATCAATGACAGCACCGTACAACGCATCAGGCTTCTTATCTTTGTTAGCAGCCTGCAAATTTCCTAACAACCGACGTATGACCTCGGTCTCTTCCGAACTCAGAGGTTTAGGATCAATTTTCTGGGGCTTACGTTGCCCATCGCTCGTCTCGGGCACACTTTTCCGAGGTGCAGGTGGAGCAGCACCCTTGCGTGAGGGTCACCTTTGGGAGCCCTTGTTGCGCGAGTCAACCTGCTGACCGTACTTCGCAACATTAGGACGTGCACCCCCCTTTTTATATCGTTGCCCACCCTCCTGACCAGACCTGAACCACCTTGGCTCATCAGTGGGGCGAACATCATCATTCCGAGGTGCCCGTAGGGCATCCCGCTTCGTCTCGCCGACATCAGAAGAAGGAGCAGACGCTCGCGCTCCTTCTAGCTCCAGTGGACGGAACAAGCCCCTCTCACTTTGAAATGCCTCTATGGGAGCCCTGCGTTTGCTGTATGCCTCAAAAACACGTACGGCATACTCCAACGCTTCCTTGATGGTGTTCTTTTCACCGTTGGCCATGATTTCAACCGTCGAACCTATCTCAGGATGCAAGTTTTCGATGAAGAGACACTTAAAATGTCTCTCCTCCTCCATCCCAGGTTCGTTCCGATTACCAAAGTAAGCTTGGTAGAACCTTTTGTAATAGACCTGTGGATGTTCGTTGCGACCTTGTTTGATCTTCATCGCGGCTTGGAACCCATCGATTCCCGCGCGAGGAGTGAATTTCGTGATAATAACATCACACAGACGCTTGTAGTCGTTTCTTATGTCCTCCGGTTGACGTTCAATAAGATACTGCACCTCCCTGCTAGAGGTGAGATTGATTAGAGTGATCCTATCGGCAACCGTGACATTGGAGAAGCGATCTAGCTTCAACTCCAGGTTTTTCAGGTAGGCTTTGGTTTCGTTAGAACCCAAGTCCCCTGGTTCAAAGCGCTGAATGTATTTAGACAGCTTATGGAGTTGGTCTATTGACAGAGGCATCCGGTAATTCTTATCGAACACACCTGGCGCCCCAAATGGCATACCAGGCCAGGGGTAACCAGGACCCATCCACGGATACACACCTCCGAATGGGGGTGGGTGCTGAGGTGCGGACGGGTGTGTGGGAGGTGGAGGCCCAGGGGGGGATGAGGGCAGACCAACAGGTGTGGGCGAGGCTGGTGGTGGTGGAGGCGGTGGGTCTTGAGGCACAGGAGGGAATGAGGGCGGATCAACCGGTGTGGGACCAACAGGTGTGGGAGAGGATGGTAGTGTTGGAGGTGGAGATGGTGGAGGGGTGGATGGCATATTGCCTAGTTTTGACATGAGCTCCACACACGCCCTCCTCTCCTTACTGAGTTTATCGGTAGTAGAGGCCAATTCAGACTTACAATCTGTTAATTGGGCACTCAGGCCATCATTTTGACCTTGTAGAACCGACAAACGTTGTTCGAACACAACCATCTCTTGTTCACATCTTGTCAACTTCTGTTGAACTAGAGCCATACTCGCCTGTGACACCTGCCAATACAGGTTATAATTATCCCTCTCTGACTCGCACGTCTCCAACCTCCCCGTCACATCATCATTTTCAGCTGTTAACACATTGCATTGTTGCTGAAATGCATCATTGTCTGCCAGAGCTTTGCTATAAGCATCCTCCCTAGCATGAATTCTGTCCTCATGTGAGTCTGTGAGTGACTACAGCTGCAGCTTTAAAGACTCAACCTCCTGCAGCGCTGCGGCCTGAAGCTTATCACATCTGTCTGCAACAGCCTGGCACGCTACGACTGCAGCATCCCGCTCCTTCGAGAGCTCATCGCCTCTGACCACCACAAGGTCCAATTTGGCCTTCAGCAAAAGTGCCAGTTTTGCCAAGCGTTCAGTGCTTTTCTGCTTTGTCTTATCTGACGCAGCACCGTCAGCCAAAACCTTTAAAGCTTCCTCTATCTGTATTCCAGACAGAGCATCCACCTCAACCCCATAGGTGGTGATTGGAGCTGTGAGAGACACTAACGCTTTGTCTACCTCATCCATGGGAACCGTACGTGTACGACGCTCAGTGTCGAAATCAGCTGTCGAGGTATCAGGAGCCTCATGTGCAGAGGCCGCCATCTTATCTGGAAATTTGTGAAACACAAATTAAATGAAGCCACCGTAGAGAGCAAGGCCTACCAGCTTGTTATTCTAAATAAACTTGTATCTAAAATAAATAGGAGGGCCTGCGTGCAGCTGCTCAGTAACATCCAAGATGTGAAATTTAACAAAAATCAGTGATTATTATTAAATTGTCAACCCATGAGACGACCATCAAGGTCGGCTATTTTTGTGTGATTTCTGTGAAAATCAAGACAAAAGATGCCTCATCTGTGTTATTTTAAACATGCAGTTTAAAATAAACAGGGACAGACAGCTTGTTTTGCACAGAATTGATGATAAAAGTGTCAAGTTTTATCAAAAAGCAGACAAGTCTGTATTACTTCTGTGTAACTGTTCTGCCATCAACATTTGATTATATGTGAAAATCAAATGAAGGATGCTGTGTGTTCAACATTTCAAAATGTACACTATTCAAAAACAGGAAAGTTGAAATGCATACTGGAATACATGAACCGTATTCTTCATAACACCCAGCAGATGGGGTTACAGCGCTGGATAAGTTTACCACAGCGACTGCAATTCTCTTTCTGACCGCTATAGAGACGCTGTTGTTGCCTGTGAGCACAGCCGTGAGCTGCTAAACATTCACAGACGTCTAACAACGGACCAAAAACATCAATCAGAAATATCCAGAGCCCCTACGTGACAAAAACTCTAGAACCCCAGTCTCACAAAATACGAAACGATGTGAGAAACATTGGTCGAACTGTGAAACTTTAAACTACGTTTAAAGGAAAAAAGGTCGGACCCATAAAACAGCTGCAACTCCCGATGTCACGTGACCTGGTCACATGGCGATCGGCAGTATCAGAGCAACTGACTCAATCCACCCATTAAAATCTCAAAAACACCGCGATGAAACAGTCTTTTCAGAGATAGTAACGGGCAACAAGCTTGAAACTTGTCTGGGACTAGCAGCTCAAGTGAAAGTTGACGAGGAGTGAGCGCTCCTCACCCCCCAAGCGTCAATACATACAGCGTAATCGACCAATCACAGCGAAGACAGAACTGTAGTTCTAAAACCCAAGTGTTCACGGGAAATGTAGTCTTCTAAACCTAACGCCACCCACGTGTGACGTGCCGTTCGAGCGGTGCGTTCACGGACCTGCGGTCGCCGAACGTTAGCGTGGAACGGACTTTTCAACATTCTAAAACAGTCATAAATATCGCAAAACACTGCGGTTAAGCCAGTCTTCGACGATATCACGTGCATAGAACCCAAACAACACAGATAAACTGTCAGAAATGTGTGCAAAAATGAATCTGACAACCAACAGTCTACAGAAACCAACTTTTTTGAACACGACACACAATGGACCAATCACAACGCTTTAAGCAGCCATTTTGCCTCTCGGTACCGTTTTAGCTTTAGCTCGACCCAAAGTTCTAGACACACTATCACAAAATAAACGTATTTTTACACCGCAGAAAATTCTGTAAATGAGCTCAAACACATCCAGGCTAACTCCCACGCCTCCCAAAGAAGGCAGCACGCTAACTGTGTACAACAACGGACTTTACGTCAAACGGAACCGGATCCCGTCCGGTCCAAGCTGAGAGGGTCCAATCGAACCTCACAACACACGTTGTAACAGAAAAAGGCACTTAATGGAGCAGCATAATAATGTGTGACACAGCTTTTCAACAGCAATCCGCAGAAGTAATAAAATGAAGCAGTGGTGACACGGCGGTCACAACAATGAAAAATGCATGCAGCCTCTCGACACGTAATAAAACGTCTCACAAAAACAAACATTCATTCATCCGCAGCTTCAAGCATACGTTGAAATGTGAAAGAAAAGATAATTCTAACGGGAAACGCACCAGACAATGCCACGATTAGCAATCTCTGACACCCACCAGCCAAAACTATTCTATAAGTCCAAAACAGGATACAAAACTAATGCCAACAATACCGTAACACATAGACTACAAAAACAACTTAATAACCGTCTCAGGAATGCGGACGAGCCACCAAAATGTAGTAAAATAATGAGGGGTAAGGTATTTAAACACTTACTGGGCCACCATTATTCTAAAATATAGGACTTATTGGTCAGTTTACTGACTTACCTATTTAGATGCGCATGTCTGAGCAGACTTTATCTGCACAAACTTGCCACCAATTTGCGAGTTCATCCTTTTTCCGGTATTAAATTGTTTTAACTGTGATTAGCCAGAAATGTAATTTCACAAGAGACTTCAATTTATGTTGGTCTACCAGAAAATAGACCTTTTATTGAAATTATCATGAAAGTACATTAAACATTTGTATCGATATTAGCTCTGATTTAATAACTACGTTGACAAGAATTCAAATTAAAACAAACAGACAGTTAGGAACTTTTCTGTTGGTACATTTACTTGACAGATTAATAGCTTATGAAAAATAAGAAATAGGAGGAAGATTGAAAGCTAAGTTAACTGAAGTTGGTTATTTTGAACCAGGCTGGGTGACACCCTTTTCCCACACGAGCAGCTGCTGGGCTCCCGCACGCTCAAACACACCACGACTCGTTACCTGTTGACGGTTCGTCTCTTGGAGATAAGAGTGGAGAAGTGTCTGGACACACACGTGGATGGTTTGTCCAACGGCCGTCCAGTGGAAACTTCAGCGTGTGTGGCTGATTCACGATACGAGGAAACTCGCCTCCCTCGGCAGGAAACAACGGTCAAGCGCACAGACTGATTTTTCAAAATAAAACTTCAGAAAACAAATTCTTCCAGAAGATGAGTGAGTGAGTTACAGTAAGCTTTACTGTAACTCCAGCTGAAACGTGGGTCTAGTTGACACAATGACCGGAACGTCTCTAGCTTTTTCAGAGAAGAAACAAGTTCTCAGGATGTTCTTCCCTCTGACTCTAAAGAAAATGCAGGAAATGACCTTTATATGGGAGGCGGGTTGACTATTGGCTGGTTTTAACAAAATAAAAGATGGAAGTTTAATTCCATAGGCAGAAATGTCTCTTGACGGACAACAGGAAAACTGTTTACATAAACAGCCAGATGGACTAGCCTGTTGAGTCTAGCTTGAAGACAAAACAGAGAAGGAAGTGAACAGCTTACCCTGACTCATGTCCTAGATTTCAGAGCACACTTGTATTGTAGAAATAAACCAGCAGAAGGGTCAAACTCATGCAAGTAACAGATCATCATTAAAATGACAAAATATACTGTAGATCAATTCTGAATTAACACACATTAAAGAGAAAGTTCAATCTGATTAATTAGTGTCCATTAATTCAAAATAATTGTAAAAAATATAGTGTCCATTTGTCTCCTTGAGAGTTTCAAGAAGGTGTAACACTGAGAGTTTCAGAGAGATGCAGAGAGGTGTACTTGAAGGTCAAGCCTACAATATCAGAGATGAGGTGTATCACTACATTGTCATAATTCATAATGAATAAATCTGAGTGAATAATGAATAAACATGGCTCTGTTCCACCCTTCAACTTTCAGTTAAGTTGTACTGTTGTTTCAAAGCTATAGTTAAAGTAACCAAGCAGCAGAAGGATTTATTCATTGTGAAAGAACTGAAGGACAGACAGAAAACTGTTACAAAAATAAGTCTTTATTTTCTTTCCAGGAAAAAGGGAGTTGAGCGAGCTGTGGATGGAGGAGAGGATATTAGATAAGTAAAGCAGGTCTTGATCTTGAGGGATGATTGATGGTTTTAAGGACTCTTACTTTGGTTCTTCTTGTTGCAAGAGCAGGAGACACTGTGCAGTTCTGGTTTCAGGAGGACATCTTGAAGAAGAGG